>KZ509672.1:9114-20902 GCA_002844005.1 Limosa lapponica baueri | reverse complement strand
GCTTACTGAATTTATTAATCAGCAAAAGTAATATGACAAAATTGTTGTGTATAAAGTAGAGAGATACTTTTTAATTACTTAAATTTTAACATGATGGATTTCAGGCTATCTTGAAATGCCTAGATAACTGGCAGTGAAAATTCTCTAGTAGCGTGGCAGAGAATGTATCACATATCCCCAAACTCCCTCTCTTAATGTTTTGGATTTCTACAAGTAGAAGACGAATCTTACTCTTCAAGATGATACAAAGGTTTAATATGGGTGGGTCTTCAGTGGGCTCTCTGTAGCATGTATAATTTTGCATGCTTTTAATCTGCATGTATATGCTGATGCATTAACGAAGGTGTTATACTTTGCACTAACATCTTAGTCTACATTGTAATACACTGCTGCCTGCATATGTAGGGCTGAAAACTCTCAGGTCCAGCGTGTAAAGCTGTCATCACCTGCACATACAGTTAAGTTTATCAGCATTTCATAGTGGTTATTAGTACACCTGACTATATGTATCCAGAATTCTGTGTGGAGTCTTGGACATGTGTGAGTGAAAATCGGGCTCTTTCCATGCAAGCTGATGAAAGGAAAAAAAAAGGTGTATTATACATAGAAGAACAATTCTAGGGAATAACAAGTGAATTTTATTGTGTCACTGTCATACAAATCTGAGGAGATTTACAAATATTGCATATTGCAGTACCTGGCACAGGACACTAGGTCAAAGATAATTTTAGTTCTGTACCTCTTGTTCTCCCTATTGGGTGTCATTGGGTCATGATGCAAGTGGCTGGGCACTTTGTTTCTATGATCATTACCAAAACCAGAATTCATTTTAATGAGGGGAGAAATTTCCCAGAGCAAGAGTTTTGATACTCTTTAGAAGATTAATCTCACTTTCAATAGAAAATGTATCTGTTATCTTAAAGTGAGAAACATGCTGCCACAGCTGGGACTCTTAATAATCCCTCTGTTTGCTTAATTGCTTAGTGTTGCTTTTATAATTAAGACCCATTAACTTGTCACATATTGATAGTGGGGATGGACCCTGAGAAAGGCTTGTAGTCTCCTATAGTTCTGAATGTTCATAGGAGTGTGTTAGTCTTCTATTGTTACTGCAAAAGCAATAGAAAGAAGTAAAAAAGAGATTCTTGTGAAGTGCTGGAGTCTGAGGAATAGAACACGCATAGTTCTATGTTGTTCAATAGGCAGCTGATAGTTAAGATAGCTTTATTCCTTTTGATGGCACTTGTTAATCTGTAAAGAAGATCAAATATGCACCAGCAATTATAACATGGTGTGTTAGAAATCACTTTATATAAAAGTTAAGTTATGCAACAATTAAACTGGGAACCTTTGGGGCCAAAAGGTATTCACAATCTTAAGGACACACCAAAGGGATCTCCAAATGTTGTGATCGTGTATGCATGGGTTAACTTTAATTTCCTGAATGTGTGTCAGAGAAATACCACCAGCTGAAATGAGCAAAATCTCAGGAAGGAAAAAACAATACTATATAAAGTAGCTTTTAAAAGTCTGTAAAAGCCATTCTCTATACTCCTGTAGTCTGTACAAAGATACTACGGTTTACAGTAATTGTTTTAATGTACTTTCTGTGCATCTCGAATACATAAGTGACAATTTACCAGGATCTCTGGAATTGATTTCATTCAATAACAGTTTAGGATCAAGACTTGAAATGGAACATATTGCATCTTTTCCTTTTTTAAACAATAAAAGTGATAGAAGGGAAAAATGTGATGCTTTTATTTTTTGTATTACATTTAAAATGCATCAGCATACAGGTAACATCAACAAAGCCACTACTTGGGGATTTGTCCTTTTTAACACGCTTTTTTCAAAGATACAGTAATTGACACATCCACTGATTTTGTTAGTCTTTTTAGCATTCTACAATATTGCACAGATGTCAAAAGTATACTGAAAAGATTGATCTAGAAACATTGTTTTAATCAACTATGTTTGAAAGAACTGGTTTCCCACATACACATTTTCCCCTGTTTTGCTGCAGTTACTCTGGACAATGTGAACATGTGGCATAGCTGGAAAGGAGATTTGTAATCTGAGTGTGAAGAAACCCTTCTGGCATGACATCTGTGGCACCCTATATCCTTTACTTGTATATGCTACTTCGAGGAGTTTAGAAAGCAGCTAATCTGCCCCAGGGTTTTTCCCACAAGTTAGTGGGTCAAAAATCTAAAAATTGTATGTAGGACAATAATTTCCTGATACATATGTGTGTGGATTTTTACATACCACCATCTCTTTGTTGTTTTGGTTTTTTTTTTTCCTTATGACATTGTCCTTTGATGTATGTTTGATCTTGGACATACTGTTATACATCTAGTGAAATTAGCTTTTATTATTATTTTGTGAGACACAAAACCTAAACGCCATATTAGAAGGGAACACTGAACTTCCTGGAAGAGGGACCCTTCTAGGTCTATTGAGCACATAGCACAGCTTAGCAAATGGCATCCATAGAATAGTTGCTGCTTGTGAAAGGTACACAATAATCATAAGCTATTGTTGTGGTTCATTAGCAGTTAGAGACTATTTTTGAAATGATGTGTGCAATATACAGTATTTTCTCAGAAGCCTATGAAACAACGAAAAAAAGAAATCTGATTAAAACAGTGTCAGAGAAAGCATTGGGATGTGCTATTATAACTTGAAATCTCATTAAACTATAACGAGTTAAAGGGAGGGCAAATTTTATGCTTCAGCAAGTTATGAGGGTCTCTGACATTTTCAGCTGCAAATAATTAGTTCATGGTGACGATACCTTAGTTAGTTCCTTCTCTTGCAGCACATTATATTGAAGCAGAGCAATCTGTTGGATGCAGATAAGCATTTACTGAAAGTCATTGTAAAGTAATAGGAAATTGTTCAGAAACCTCCACTAAAGCTAAAGTTGAATAACCGCAGGAGCAAACCCCACATACTAATGGTCCAATTACATTCACAACAACTTGCACTTAATTATTATTTAATAATTTATAACTAAGAAAGATTATATGATGGTGTGTTTCACTACTGGATTACCGATTTAAAGTAAACTGTGTATAAAGTGAGGGTTATATTCTTTTTCCTAGCGTAATCTCAAACAGGCATGGCATATGGTGTTATCTTCTGCTCTGTTTGGAAGCATGTTTATTTAGGTTATTTATGTTTATTTAAGTTAGCGATGAATGCACTAAATGTTACTAATATTTTTATTTCTGTTGGCACAAGGCAGGAAATTACCTTGCTTCCTTGAAATGTTGATAAGGTTATTTGTGGAGGTATTGGGCTGTCTGCTAGTTAAACACCAGTATTGTTATATTTCTGATTTTAAAATGGAAGTGGAATGAAATAGTTGTGGTCATAGAGCAAATTGGGGCAGAACCTGGAACAGATCTGCGTATTTTGTATTGGAGTACAGAGTTTTTAAGTCCCATAAGACGTTTTCTTCCGGCTCTACTAACAGGGGATTTTGGAATATTTTTGCAAGTTTACTAAAGATAAGCAGTGTGGGCGTTTTTTGAAGTGTACATATACGTCTTGGTTTGGTCTTATTTTTTTGAAGAAAAGCACTAACAAATCTCTGCATAGGCAAAATACAAATGTTTGTTGAAACCTACACAGTATTTTCTTCTTTTACACGCTAATCTGGTGCTGAAAAAGGATCACTAAGTTTTTGCTCCTCACTAAGTATCGTATATTACACTGCTCAAAAATAAATGACATAGTTTTAACAGAACTTTGGAGTTACTTGCTGGTAGAAAACTTGGAATTAACCTCTAAGGTCATAGAAGGCTCCCATATGAGCTAAAGGTGAGGGCACTAGTCTAATCTGTTCTTCCTTGAAAGTGAAGGAACCAGGATGTTTTCCACAAAAGGCCATCTCCTTGGTGGCAGCCTTGTCACCAGCTGTCTCTTCTGATTTCTATATTGAGTCTGCTCGTTGGTTGAAAGTCAGGATGAGACAAGGCGAGGGAAAAGGCTTAATCAAACAGCATGATATTTAAGTGAGGTGCCGATTCCTAAGAGGTTATGATAGCTAGAGGGAATAGTTTATATGGGAACATTTGTCTCCGTACTGTTCTGCAGAAGTAAATCTCTTTGTTTGCTGAGTCTAGGCTGTCTTCAACACTTACTGACATTGAATAGGTAAAAAAACCCAAACCAAATTAATATAAAAGCCCTAAGATGTCATAATTTGTAAAGTCTCAAAGTACAAAGTAACACTGTTCTTTCTGTTCTTACAGATCTTTTTCAATACAAAGTTGTTATAAATGACTTGTTCTTTGCTGGTGTCAGCAATGTTTGAAACAGTCATAGTTTTCAGATAATTCTTTTTACTTTCTGTTAGCCATACGCAGAGCTGTACTTCTGCAGGTTTACAAAGCAACTGAATGTTGTCCTTGTATGGCACCTCCATTTTAGCTGAGCAGGATGAGAAATTTGTTTATTTTTAAATTGCCGTTCAAACTTACTCTTTGTTTCTTTTATATTTTGGAGAATTTTCAAACCTAAGATTGATTCAGTATCAGTGAAGCTCATGAAGGAAATTAGGAAGCTTTTTGATGCTGTACCAAGATTCTCAGTAATGCTAAACTCCTTAATCCCCCCTTAACTCCTTCTTTTCTATGATATTTTTTTCCCCTCTGGGGACTTTTCAGTGGTATGCACGTTTCCCTTTTTTTAGGTAGAAGAATGAGTCCTTCAAGCTGAAAGTATATAGTCTAGTCCTATCTTTCATTGTATCTTCAAACCCATACAGTAAGAGCAATAATAAAAAAAAAAAAGTAAGGATTTCCAAGGAGCTATGTATCTTTAAACGGCATTGTTTTCCCAGTACGACTGGGTCCCTAGCAGGCATTAGAACTACACTGGAAGAAGTGAGTTACCTCTTGCTTTGGAGTCTTGCAGAGTAAACAGTTAGGTGAGAGTGGTGAACTGAATGAGAATACACTACCTGCTGTACAAATGGGCTTAAAGTCTGTCATATTGGACCTGGCTTCTATTCCTGAAGGCTTGGAGAGACCAGGTTATTGTCACGCAGTCGAGGACGGCCAGGCTCAGAAAGCCGCGGGGCCTGCTCTGACTGTGCTATAGTGGTTTCAAATAAGCTCTGCAAACAATATTGTTTGCTGACACTGAACAGCATGGGATTCATTTACACTGCAGTGAGTGATACAAAAGGAAAAGAACTTCGGAAGAGCTGATAAGTGATGTTAAATCGGAAAGCTTTTCTGGTAAAGAGTGGGTGGTATGACAAGAAAAAAAGATAAAAAGCTTTATCTGTTGCTTAGGAGAAAATGATGCAAAAGGAGGGGAGAAATGAAATGAACTTAATACTAGACATAAAAATACATAGGAAAAGGAATGTAAGTGATACCTGGAAAAATATTCAGAAACACAAATTTGAAGAAAAAGACATTATTACATCTGTGGGCGTTATGTAAAATCACATAAATAGTTGGCAAATCTTAAAGTTCAAATAAAAAAAATTTCTACATTAAAAAATACAGCAGAAAATCCTTAGGAAAATGTCTGTTTTTCCCCCATGTAGAATTATGACTGATTAAAAAGAAATACTTGTAAAATTGGAAAATGACTGTATGTTGAAGACAGGTATTTCTAGTATTTCAGTTTAGAAATTCTGCTTATTTGTTAATATCATATACTCTCTTCTAGTCTGTTCAAACCCAGTAGAAAGTAGTGGGCATTTATAGGATGATTTGTATAATCCAAACAACTGTGAAGAATTTGGCTTTATGTTGAAATAGGTGATGGTTTTAAAAATGTTGACAACTAAGGATCTCATATGAGCATAATTTGTTATGAGCAACAGCTTTGATACCAATGTTTAATGTGAGTTGAATTGTAAGTTTTCTTTATGGCTGTATTTGACAATTATCAGGTAAAAATTTATTACAAGATGAATGTTATTTTTAAGATGATACATTTATAGGCGTTACTCCAAAACATGAAGGTCAGCTGAGATATAAGTTTGTAGGATTCCTTTGGAAAGAAATTATTTGTTATCATTCCTGAATTGATTAGTCGTAATTTTTTTTCCTCCCCTAGTTTTTTCTTATTAAAAAGCCAAGGTTAAATTTTAATGACCAGTTTTATTTGACCTACCTATGTATAAATGCAAAAGGCAACGTAATAATACTCAATATTACTCCATTAACCTTCAAGAGTTTGTATTCACAAGTAGATCCAAGATTATATTAGCCAACAAAGTTCATTACAGGCTAATGCCGTTGCGTGTAATACTTCCTGTAACATATCCTTAATTTATGACATTAATCATCAATGACAAAAATTTTAACCTTTTATGGCCTCCCTTAAATTAATGAAAATTAAGCCTCACAGGATGTCAGGTTACTTAGATTACTGCTATTGATGGCCAGTCTGCCAAACGATTGAATATGACTTTTTGATATGGTTCCTTTTGTGAGGTAAGTTCTGTGAGAATCAGGAAAATAATATATTTCCTACCGTAATCAGGAGTAAATTCTTCAAATAGAATTCTCCATGGGAACTAAATGCTGGAATTTTCAATCAGATTTCTGAAATAAAATCTTGTTCATCATCTTTTGCTCTCCAAAGAGGTGCTGCTAAATACTGTGTTCTCAAAATTGAATTACTTAATTTACTTAAATTGCTGAAATTACTTTAAAGGACAAAAGGAACTAGATATATAAAAATCAAGAAATCGTTTTCATTTTCGTTTTCCACTAGATCTATTAGTAGGCTTTTTGGATGTGAGTGTGAGTATAATTATCTCAATATGAAGGATGGCAGACTTTCTCTCAAAATTGTTAAATGGGCAATCTAAAAATGACCTAAAATTTTAAATTGCCCCAGTCCCACAGAGATCATATTAGAAGGCTTTTTTATAAGAAAAGCCCTGTGTTGTATAATGTTTGGGGTTTTTTCTTCATTTTTTACTATGTACACCTGCAGCATGCAACACTGGATTTTGGTATTGTAAGAGTTCATCTGCTCCTGCTGTTTTTTCCCCCTGAAGTTATTATTTTCTCTTCATGAAGAAATAATGTAATTGGTTGTGGTAGAAGTCATTCAGGGGTCAAAAATAAAGGATTAGGATGACTCCAGGTGGCAAATAAACATTAGGAACTAATATCACCTCTTAGAAAAGAGTAGTCCTGTAATTGTAATGAGCCTTTGGCTCACAAATGGAAAATAACAGCTAAGCTATTTGAATTGCTTCTTTTCCTAAGCAAAATATACCTTCCCCTTCCTACCTCTTACCAACAATTCCTCTTGATACAAATATGCTTAAATTGCATAATAAGTTTTTTGTGTCTTATATGAGGGCATAGAAATGCTGCTCAGGCTTAGGCTGCCTGCAACAATGGGCAGAATTAGGTTTTATAATACGCATTGTAAAACAAGAGTGATCAAAAAGCGATAGAAGGATTATAGATAGCAGTGGACGTACTTGGTATGTAGTAGGCAAATGCTGATCGTTATCGGAGTAAGTTAGAAAACAGAAATGTTGTTTCTATAAAAGTAGAATTTCAAATTATTTTTTTTTGTTTCAAAGTGTTAATGGCTGCTTTTTGGATGAAATACCAGTGTCATAAATATTTTGTTGCAGTTTCTGTAATGCTTTTATTAAAAGCCTTACCAAAGAAAAGTTCACTCTTTTAAATAAAAGTGGTGTATCTTTTACTGAGTGAGAAATTTCAAACACCACTTGAATGTTTACAATAAGAAAAATCAAGAGAAGTGTGTGTGTGTAGGGGGTGGATGAGATGATCCAGTATATACTAGAAATAAATATCAGCTAAAAATATGACTGTTCCTTGAGGCTCACTGTGAAAGTGAGGGGTAGAATTACTGAAAAGACAGGTGGGATGGAAAAACTCTTTGTGACAATTTTGAGCAGCCGTAACTAGTATGTTTGTATCTGCTTAGTTTTTAGTTTTCTTGTTTTGTTTGGTAATTAAAATAGTTTAATTCTGCACTCTCTGGAGAGCAGAATGAACAATGAATTTGTGATGTTCTGACTTAAGTAATTTTTTTTTTTAACCTCTCTGCCTTTTATGTATATACTTATTTATTTACATGTACTTTGTCAGTATTGTTGGTAGAACTTGCATGCTACGTCTCTGGCTGAAAAGTGATTGCCTCCTAATTCTTCCTGCCTGATTATTTGTAAAGAAATGTACTATTGACTTCTTCATTCTACTTAGAATAAAAGCGTGGGCCAGGATAAAGCATGAGTCTATAGATACGTTGTTCCATGGCTTGAGGTGCAACCAGAGCATGCATCTAACGTCTCCGGAGGGGAGGGGTTGCTAGCATACGCTAAAGCCCATGCCAGTGCTGCTTTGTTCACCATCCTAACCTGGATAAAGGGATACTGGAATGTGCTGTAATCAGATCTAACTTTCACAATGTAGAAGTACTGAGAGTCAGTGTAGGTGTACTGAGAAAAGACTATCAGTTTTATTCCAATTTTAATGTCTTAAGAAGAGTATCAAGACTGAAGGCAGTGTTGGGTAACAGCCTAACTAAAAATAATTTCATTGCAGGAGAAAACTTTTTTTTCACTGATGGTTTGTGAGACTTCCTGTGGAGCATTTCACTGTCCCCTAATTTGGAATGAGATATTGCAATAGAATTCAGGATGCAGTCTGTGTGCACAGGGCAGGATTAGCAGGACGTGGGTCACACCCAAGAGACTTTATGCAAGAAGTTTCACAAGTGATGAATGTGCCTGTCTTCAAAATTCCTTAGTTGATGCTCCCAGGCTCAGTCACTGTGTGTGGGTATTGGGCAGTCCTGACTAGCATGTGGAAATAGTCTGTGTCCTGTAAGTAAAGTAAAAGATGAGTATGTCTGCCCTTCTGTGAATGCAGATGAAATAGATGAATATGGGGCTTGAAACTGATCCTGCATCACTTTGAAAGTTGTATGTGGATTTAGCTTAGGTTGACAGCAGGTGTGCAGCTCTAATGAGAGTACTTTGTAGAATGTTATTTTTCTGATGGTAGCATGTAATGTGTACTCATGTAGTTGGCTATAAAACCTTGTACTAATCATAGTTTTAGTATGTGCCCCTTTTTTGGAGTTAGCTGTAAACTTGTGGGGGATTCTGAGAAGGACTGCTGTCTTGGTAGCTAACACAGCACACTGAGCATATTCTGTGGTGCAAATCTGTGTGGGATTACCTGGAAATGCCTGAACAACTGTCCTTAGGTCTGTGACTGAAATTTAGTCTCTTTGTGAAATTCACTTCTATGCTTCTACCAGTATTAAACCTTTATACACTAAAATTGTGTGTAGATTGGGTGGGAAAGGCTTGAAGGAAGCTTTAATGCTGAATATGTCTGTTGTGAGTGGACATACGGAAAAGAATTTAGCCTGTTCAAACAAGCAGAACTATTTGCAGTGAAAAGGACTGTGGATTCTAGCACTTGAAAGGTGAGAAGACAGACACCAAATACCATACTTAGTTGATTTTATATTTTTTTTTTCATCAAATGTTGGTCTACCTATTCTTTCCCAATTTAGCTTTGTCATTGCATTTGCACTATTCATCTTGCAAATGTGGTGATGGGGATCTGTTTAACCATCTTGTTTATAGTGCTTCAGGTTTAATGCTTTGGGACCCAAGTCATGTCATCCTTTGTAAGAAAGGAGTGCGTGCATGGTTGTATCTAACCTTTTATACCTAAGTAGTAAGCCAAAATAGGAACCAGTAGTTCAGCTGCAGAGAATGTTTAATGTTTGCGTTGCCGTAGCCCCAGTGAGTATCATGTTGTCAGCGATTAGGTTCTGTCCGAACCTGAAGACTTAAGTCTTTGCTGTTAATACAGCCACTCATGTTTGTTTTGTGAGAGACTTAGCTAACCGCCAGGGACTAAGGGAGGGTGGCTAATGCCAACCCTTCTGTTTCCACAGTCTTTTCACCAGTAGCGACCCAGTGGGAGAAGAGATATGACCAGCCCCTTGCACTCTCACTCTGATTAACTCACACCTTTGTTCAGAACTCTTAGAGTCTTTTTCTCTGTCCTTATGCATTTTGAGTACCTGCGTTGTTGCAATTTGAAAGATGAATTTTCTTTTCTTTTTTTTTCTGAATTTAGCAAATCTGCCCAACACTGTTTTATAGGTTAGGAAGGAGTCTGAAATGATGTTAGAAGGATATGAAAAGAGTAACTACTAAGACTAGAACTTTGCAGCCAGAGAAAGTGATGATGCCACCTTGACAGTCCCTTTCAACATAAGGGCTGGAGGACATCAGACAGAATTATAGTGAAAAGAAAAGGAGATTTTTTCAGGAAATCTGGTAGCAGCTGAAGAACTAGAAGTGCTTAGAAGTTGTGGGTAAATGGCTTCAGAAAGTGATTGGATAAACTGATGGGAAAGTTTGTTTTCAAAAATAAGTATAAGGACATCATCTCTTGTTCAGGAGTTCTCTGAGCTGCGATTTGTTAGAAGAATATATGAGGGAAGCATCGTTATATGTTAAGTCTCTTCTTACTGCTGAGAAGGGATCCTGGACTGTAGATGTGCCTTTTGTCTGACCTAGTAACCCTTCCTGCATTCTTACTCAGGGGAAAGTCTCTTAATTTGTGGCTGTAACTGTGTAAGCGAGCCCTGCTTTGAGTGTGTTCAAAACCTTGATATATCGAGTTCAAGTTGTGGCCTGCTGTTTAAATCCTCCTCTGTGGTCTTTCCTTCACTTGTATGTCCCAAGTGATAGTTCTACTTCAAAACAGGTATCTTAATTTACTTTTTATAACAAAATATGGCTGTATATATCACCTGAGATTTCATCCACATTTAAATTTGTGTCATGTTAAGTGATTCTATTTGTTCAGCAGAGAGAAGGTAAAGCCTGTTTATTCTTTTAATCTTCTTAAGAGGTTACATTGCTGCCCATGTGCTAATGAACACAAAAAAGTCACTATTTAGGTCTTGTTAGTAACAATTGCAGGGTTATAGAGAATCCATTTATGTGGCAAAATTACTGCAAAACTCTTCATTTTCATCTGAATTTTTTTGTCAGTGTATGACGTGGGGGGGAATGGTTTGACCTGTAACCCATCTGAATATTTCTCAGCAAGCTCTGATGAAAACCTTTAGCAGTTTGTTCTTACAAAAATAATGGTTTTTAGGAAATACAACTCTCATTTAAAAGTAAGAGCTGAGGAAAAAAATTATGAGCTGTCCGTAACAAAAGGAAATGCTTAGGGTCCATTTTATGTGATCATGAGTTAAACAGTGGTTTCACAGTGCAGTGACCCATGCTTGCTTCTCTGACTTTTCGCTTTTTCACACTGAGGTGTTGATTAATATGGAAACTAGATTTCAACTGCTTCAAGTTGCAAACAAAAAGCAAGGAAATAACTTAGATGTTCCAGTAGAAGCAGGAAGTAAAAAGGTATGTGTAACTGAAATGAATTAATGGTGGATAGCTAAAATATTCTGACTTAGTGGTGTCAAACCACTGCAAGTCTGTTGTTCTCATTAGACAGTACAGATGCAGCTGCTTAATTGCCATGGTCTGCCTTCCTTTTCCTTTTCATTTTTTTGGTCCAAATGAGCCACTGAAACAAGTATTGCATTATAGTATTCTAATAAGACAAAGCATAAAACCAGTTCGATGATCAGAAGTCCAGCATGTCTGATGCTTGCAGGCAAAATCTTAGTAGAACTAAAAGTATCGAGGTAGCGATATGCCATTTTCCTTTACATGCTGGTAAAGGGGACAGAAAAGTGTTAAGAATCCTTGCAG
>KZ509668.1:7684-28239 GCA_002844005.1 Limosa lapponica baueri | reverse complement strand
TAGCAAGTGCTGTAAATTTAATGTTTTTCTCTCTCACTCATTCAAACGTCAACTAAGTTCTCAGAAACATTCAGAGTCTTCAGAGACGTTTTGCAGCATCATTAAACAGAACTTCATGCCAACACCAGTAAAATCTGCATCACTGTAGCTACAAGTAGGGATAGCAATAACTTAACTAATATGTGGAAGGTATTCTTGCTAGATAGATATACACAGCTCCTCCATATGGGACCCCTGTTTTGCCAAGTAACTTAGTGTACATTATACAATGCTCTAATGCTTTGAAATTAATTTAGCGTCTCAGGCTCAAGAAGACATGCTTAGAACAGAGGTTTCCAGTTACTAGCTGCTATACTCTAAGTGGACATGCTTTGAGCTAATTAAACTAGGCTTTTTGCTCGCAACTTCAGAACATGACACTGGCATGTGCCTTGATCTACATTTTTGGTCATGAGAGGTAAATTGTGTGTCTACCTGAGCTTCCACAGTGGTACACCTGTGAAACAGAGAGGAGAAACAACGCAAAGCAGAGATCGGTTTCCCAGATTTCACAACAGAGATGCAAGATGCAGAAGCAACAACCCTTCCACTATTCCCCCCCCCCCAGAATTCCTTTGCTCACCTAACAAAAATCTGAGCCACCTATGCTGGAGCAGGGGCCACAGAGTTTCAAATGAAAGGATAAATTAAAGTATAAAGAGAGAAAGAAAACAAAAAAGGGCATGGCCTCTGTTCTCAGGAATTAAAGTTTAGGAAGCAACAACAAAGCCTCTGAAGGTCGTGGTGGTAGCAGCATTTTTAATTACACCCAGTGACCGCCAGCACTCGATTAGCAAAGCTCGGCAAGGACGCACTACCCCCGGAGATCCCGAAACACCTTCACCTTCAGGGCAGAGGAGGCCTCGGCGGGGCGGCCGCGGGGGCAGCCTGGCTGGGGGTAGGGGGTTCCCGCTCACCTGAAGAATTCGAGGGCGCACTGGTTGACCTGGCGGCCCTCCCGTAGGCACTTGCGCGGGTCCTTCTCCTCCCAGCGGCACAGCATGAACTCCTTGTTGGGCCGGTCGCACTGCGAGCCGTAGTGGTGGGCCGCGGCCTTCAGCACGGCCGAGCTGACCGTCACCTACAGCGGGGCAGAGCGGCAATGGGGGCGGCCTGCCTCGGCGCCGGCCCGGCGGGAGAAGGGCCCGGCGGCGGCGGCGATCGCTCACTCACCTCCTGCACGTCGAGCTCCTCCAGGGAGGGCACCTGCAGGGAGCCGGGCATGGCGGCGGCGCCGCTCTCCTTGAGCTCCCCTCAGCGCCCGCCGCCACCGCGCATGCGCCGCCGGCGAGGGGCGGGGGAGTGCGCATGCGCGGCGGCCGCGGGGGGCGGGGCTTCCTCTCTCCCTCCCCCGCCGCGGCGTTGCCATGGAGACGCGGCCGCGCCGGGCCGAGCCGGGCCGCCATGGAGGTGACGGGCGGCCGTTACTACGGGGACACCGTGAGGAGCAGGTGGGCCCGGCGGGGCGCGGGGCGGCCCGCTCTTCCTCCCTCTCTCCTTCCTTCCCTCCCCGACCGCCCTGTCTCTTCCAGGATGGAGGGACTGGGCTTCTACACGCTTCCGACGGGCACCGAGTACCGGGGAGAGCTGAAGGACGGGATGTTTGACGGCGAGGGAGAGCTGCTGTTCCCCAACGGCGGCAGCTACCGGGCGGTCTGGCACCGCGGGGTGCCCACGCAGGTATCCCGGGTGCGGGTAGTCCTCACCCCAAGGGGCCTCCCTGGAGGCCACGCTGCCGGGAAAGTTTTGGGGTGAAATACGCAGCTTTCCGAGCCAAGCCAGTTGTTTGCCCCTTCAGCTCGTGGCCGGTGTCCCGCAGATGTGGTTCCCAACGGTACCTGAGCCCCAGCCGACCCCTGCGCTGGCTCTGCTCGGCTAACGCGCGGTTTTGGCAGCGGGAACGCTGGCCTCCTTTGTGCTCCATCCATCCATCATGTTTATTAACTCGGTGCTTGAACATGTTTTGCAGGGGAAATACACTTTCGCAGATGGTCTCGAATACAAAGATAAAAAATGGCATTACTGTGACGGCTACGACAGAAGATTTTATACAGAAATCTGTTCTGGTCTTAAACCAGCAGGTACTGAATTGCGTTTGCGATCCTAAGAGTCTGGAAGGAATTAAACTAACAACTTTGCTTAAGAAAGATTAATTCGGCTACATGAGTAACATGGAGCAGAAACGCTCTGGCTAATTTCAGGACCCGACCGTACGACGCTGCCAGAATGCTGACACCACCTTCCACCAGTGCAACCCACAGCACGGTCTCTCCTGGAGTGATGGTCCTGGACGGGGCTCTGTTATCTACAGCTCTCCATATCCCCATTAACCCTTTTGTACATTCCACCTTCAGCGTGCTTTTAATATAGGAAAGTTGAGCAAAAGCAATTAATTTACATCCAGAACATCAAATAAAGTTTGAATGCAGCTATCCTGCATAGCTTCTTAGTAGATACCAAAATAAACATTTGTGTCCGACCTATATTTTTACTGAAGGCTTTTATAATATCATTATTTGTCTGTAGTCAAAAGGTGAAAAGATTTATAAGGACCAAGTGAGTAAAAGCTGTAACGTAATACATAAAACACTCTTCTTTCTACAAAGAATATTTTAGCCATGACATGTAGTTGTTCTGTGAGGCCAGCAAGACTCTCCTGGCCCCATTTTTGGAGTTTGGGGTCATATTTATAATGTTAGCTTACTGGGCTGAATCACGGGACAGCGAATGAGGAAATCAAAGTGATATCACACACTTTTTGTGTATGGATTTTTCCATTTTCATTTTTCTCCATCTGCAAAATTGGCAAAATGTTTTGTAAGATTTATTGTAAGGTAATGGCATTGTTTTTATAGCAAATGCCATGGAAATGTAATATTTGTTAGTTGTCTTGATCAAAGACACAAATGGAAAAAAAAAAGCAAAATAAAGCACATCCTTTGTGTTTTTTTTTCTTCAGGCATTTCTCAGCTTACAAATCTGGATCTTCCCAGAAAAATCCCAATAGGATGTTATGATTGTGGCGATGGATTCTATAATCCTGAAACCAGAGTTATTGTTGACTACAAACACAGGTTTCTGAGAAATGCAGGTATGATTAACTACTTCTGCAAGGTAAACTAAAATGAGTTTATTTGTCATATCTTCTAGGATGCGTGATTAAAGCTAAAACATAAAAAAATTCCATGATTTGATTCTGTTATCACAGAGCTAAAATATTTTTTTACTTATTTATTTTTATCAGCGATTTATATATCCCCAGAGTTGTATAAATCATATTTTGCAAAATTACAATGAAGTATTCCCAAGCAGACATGATTATTTCATTACCGTTTGGTATGTTAATCTCAGGAAAATCTTCAGTCTCTTCCATTATGATCTCAAGCGAGGGAGTGGCTGTAAGGTGTACATTGCTGATCCTGAAAGCTAATAAATTCTCTGTTGTGAACCAGCAAAGTGCTTAAGCATGTGCTTATCTCTACATGCTAAAATAGTCCATTTTATTGAAGTAAGTCTTAGGGCTGTGTTTAAATGCCTTGCTGAACAGGAAACTTTCTTGTCACCTTGTAGGGCTGTGTTTTGAGTAGAGCCTGGCAAATATTGGGTCTTGTGGTTGAGTCCCTAAATTAATAAGCCTTGGGGAAAATTAGTTCTCATCAAGCCAAAAGAGAAACTTTTCAAATTAAAAACACGCAGACGATCCCCAAACAGTTGACAATGGAATAACACAAAAAATGTTATCTGACATGAAACAAACGCTCTGTGTTCTATTTAACTTCTGTATTTATCACCTTTTTAGCTTGGAATTTTTTTAAATGAAAGTGATTTCTGAAAGCAACCACCCACCCACCCCACTTTTTTTTTTTTTTTACCCAAATGTCCAAATTGCAAGACCTGGTGTTTCTAGAAGACAGAACATTTCCTTTTCAGTGTGCCACAGTTTAACAGTTTTGTTGCTTGGAAACTCCATTTTTCAGCAAATTTACTATTTGTTGAAAAAATTCTGCTCAGCTCTACTTAAAAGAGCTTTTATAAGTATGCACTGCGATATTGGAGGAGGGAAGTGAAGGGGGGGTTAAATGAATTGGAGATACCATCTGCTATAAAATATACCCTATGATACATGGCCTGTTTTATAAACGTTGAATAAAAACTGATCTAGATTATTACAAATGGCATTGATCCAAAATACTGGAATGCAGTGGGCCTACTGATGAGGAAGATAAGCAACATGCTTTCCAAAAACACAGGAACCTACACAGATTAGTACAGGAGGGAACGCCTTGGAATTCAATTTATTGTTTTTTAATCTGTTCTTTGAACTCATTGTCCTTTATGACATTTATCTCAAACCCTACAAATTATATCAATCAATATTCGCCACCCAGACCAGCGCAGCGTGCAGTCTGACGGAGCGGTTGGAGATGTGCTTTGTGTGGCTGTTCCATTGAGAGCCCTGTACACAAAGTTTAACTTGTTGATGTGAGTGTGAAGAAGGAATGTGTCATGTAGGCCAGACCCTTCCTCTCAAGAACATGAAGACAATTGAAAAACCCGGCACTTGTTCAACATCAGAGGAACTCTTACCGCCCCAGGAGAGATGATTCAGGGCACAAGGCCACTGCAGTAAAGAAAAAAAAAAAAATTAAAAAAACCCCAGCTGTAAGCAGAAGAAACTGAGGAAGAGGCTGGGATGACAGGGAACAGATCCAGAATTACTCCATTATAGGTTGGGCAGGAAGGAGCAGGAAAACCTCCAGGCTTCCAGCCAAGTCTTGAAAGCATCAAAAGCAGATGGTAGGAAGCATTCAGGAAGTTCTTACAACAGCTTGACAGGTTTACCAAAATGACACTATCTTCCTCAGGTCTGGCAGCAGGCTTGCAGAATACTCCAGCTCTCACCTTTCACCCTGGCCCTATTATGAAGCAATTTCTGATTGTTTCTCGGCTGTTTGTGAAAGAGGGCAAGGAAACATACAGCCTTGGCACCAACTTGCCGGCACAACTGGCAGCACCCAGGTACCATCCCAAGAGAGAAGAAAACAGGCACCATTTGGAACTACTGAGTTTGCTTCCACCGCTTCTTTGTCAAGATGAGTGTGTGTAGAGTGCCGTAGAGACTCCTGTTAAATTTGGCAAGCCTTGCCTTTCACGAGCATGGAGGTCTGATACTCATTTACTTAAAGAGCTCTTACTGTTGAAGCAGTGCAAAGGCCCATCATGAAACCATAATCAGGCCCAGGGAACGAAATGACAGCAACAGTTTTGTTATACGTTTTTATCTCGCAAAGTTTTCCAAATTCTCATTACACTCTTGCAGCTATTACTCCGTCCCTAAACCTCTCTTTCCTTAGGGATGCTCAAATTTCTCTTGATTCTCCATGTGTTCTTCAATCTTTTTTTTTTTCCCCAGTATTGCAAAGTACACAAAATTGGACACATAAATAAGAATGGGAATGCTTATTTGTAAGAAGATACATTGTTTATTTTGAATAGATACTGGGACTAGGCTCCTGTTTCATTAGGAGTTAGTACTTTTTTATTTTTTCCTCCTGAGAAATAGGACTCCTGGCACCTTTGTAAAAGAGCCTGGTCAATAGAACGATGGGAAGATTTCCCAATTTTTCAGTGAAAAGTAGAAAATATATGATGTTCTGTTTAATGCAAAGAGGTACAAGAAGAGCAGTGACATTCAGGTTTTAGGACCCCCGAATATCGAAGAAGCCCATAGCTTTCAAAGAGAAAATACCATCAAAGATAGAATTCTTTTCTACTGAGATGGAAAAGATTATAGGAGGTTGCTTGGGTCACCTCTCTTTTGATGAAAGGCAAAGATACTTCTGATGAAAATTGCTCTGTTTCTCCTGTGGTTCTCCCAAGGATGGGTTAAATAATATAAAACATGCTCTTGCTCTTTGTAATATGAGAATAGTTGTGCTACTACTTTCATAATCCATCTTCAGGTTTAATTAGTATGTATATGGTGTATAGGGTAGTTTTCTACACTGCAGTCCATATTACCTGAAATATGTGCATCTTTTCATATAACATCAAGAGCAGGAAGACACAAAGCCTGCCTTTACACTAAAAGCTCAGTCAGATAACTGAATTAACATGCACATTATTAAGAGCAGGATTAGACTGGAAAACCAGGACAAGTGTCTTATTAAGAGGAGAGGTTTTGGTGTTGCTGCAATCCCAAGCCAGCCAGCAATCAGTTTAGGATTTCTACAAGCCTGAAAGTCATGTAAAAAGCAGCAGGAAAAAATCCTGCTGCTTCAGGAATCATTATGAGCTGAAAAGGTCAAGATTCAAGAACGTTATTTTTTTATAGTTTAGAAAAGTCTGGGTGTAGAACGTCTGAGGTTCCTTGGTTGTGAGGCTGACCCAACTCCACAGGCAAGGGTGTGAAGCCATTTTAACTCTAAGCCTTAGTAATCACAGACTTTTCCTCACGTTGTTACCTCGGGATGAAGGTTCTCATGCTTGGTCTGAAAGAATTTAGAAGCAAAAATTTTTGTAAGGTCGGCAGCGATGTATTTATCCATTTCAGGTTTATCCAAGTACGCAAATCCATGAAATAAATCTTCTACATTTAGACTTTTTCATCTTACGACTCAGATATGACTTGCACCAACTGCTTTTTGGGAAATGTAGACTTTGACTTGTCTGAAAAATGTAGTTGAGAAACAGAGCCATAACCACTCAATAATTACGCAGGGTAATATTTCTGTACCTACCCTCATGTACCCCAAACACAAGCAGATGTTTGCGTGCTCTTTCTCATAAACTACTGGAGAATTGGGTGTGGGATGAGGACCTGGCAATTTTTCAGGCCTGGAGTATTTCTGGAAAAAAGACAGCAAGTTTAACTTAAAGTCGACTGTGGTGCAGGAAAAAAAGATTGACCGCATTTAGGGATCATGCACGGAGCTTTATTCCCCGTTCTTCTTTGAAATTGCCCATTCTGATGATGGAGGGAGTGGATGAACAGTCTGATTCCAGGCTAGTCCCTAGTCATTGCCTAAGAATGTAAGAGTTGTTTTGGCAGATGCCCTTTGCAATGGAGAGGAAAGCCCCAGCAATACACATACAGAGGGAATATAGTATTTTTGTTCGAATGAATTTAGCTTCCCATAGATTTAAATGTCTACTTATAACGCAGGACCATTTAATCTTTTGTACATTTGTTTCTTTTTTATTTGACTTAAGATACTGAATTTAGATGAGGTTTAGTTCCTACATATTGAAACTCTTAAAAGCTCTTCAAATAATTGTTCTTTGGATACTTGTTAAGCTAAAGAAATCAGTTTTGATCGGCAGTAAAAGTTCATGCTATTTTAAGTGCAATGCTATAGCTATTTTCTGTTGTATATTTAATCATTTTGAATTATATGTCATGTAAAAGATTTTAGCTCTGGGGCATTTGCCAGATGGCTGATTCTGCATTTCACACAACAAAAGAAATAATGTTTGTGTAAAGCTCTTAAAAATAGTTGGTAATCAGTATATTCTACAACGAATAGGATCCAGACCTGTTTGGAAAAAAAACCCAGCTTTTGCAGAAATTAATTTAGAGGATTTGGTCTCTACCTCTGGGCTCTGAACAAAACAAATTGTGTCTATTGTTTGCTGATTTTTTAACATTTAACAAGTTAACTGAATTGTAAATTTTACTCATTTTTATGTTAAATGCCATTTATTGCAATCCATTGATCTTTTTTCTCTTTACTTTGGCTGACAAACTTATTTCTGAAAGCAGGGTTTTGTAAAACAGAGAGCCAATACTACTCTCCCTTTACACAAGTAGAGCATACGAATGTGAGTAGCCCTTTGCTTTTCTTGCAGCAGCTGAAGTACTTGTCCTTTTTACTGCTAACTCCTCTTTCTTGCCTCTTTGATTCATATTCCTCCAAAATACCACTGCAAAATATGTTTTCTCTCTCTGCTATGGCACTCAGCTTGTTTTCTTTGCCTGCAAGGCTCTACACAAGTCCATACAAATTCACCTTTTGGTCTTGTCTCCTCCACCTCCCATACACTTTTTTCCCTTGCATCTAATCCCAGGACATAGTTTTTCTGCCCACATTCATACAATTCCAGTTTTCTGGTGCTTGCTTTCCAGACTCACTGCTTCTATGGTAGTCAGAAGATCTGAAAATTATTACATTAAGAGGAAGGTTAGAAATGGTATTAAAGTTCTTTCATCTGGATCTCCAAGTGTCACTCAACTATCCCTTCCTATTTTTTAGTTAGATAGCTTTTGTCCTGCTGTGAGAGCTTTGGACCTAAATAATCTCCAATGCTTAACAAATAAAGTAGTTGAGGACCCAGATCTTCGAAGGAGGAGAGGCAGGACGTTAGCAAGTATCAAACTGGGGGCTGCTGAGTGGGCAAGGCAAATGAATGAGTATTGGACTGAAGATGGCAGAAGGAAATTGAGTCTCCTTAATTTAAAGAAAAGATACAAGATATAGCTTTGTGTCTATTCTTACTGTACCCTGAACACTTTTTAAAATGTTGTACCAATTCTCCTACCCATCATATGCTCTTTTCATATTTTTTATACAGAAAAGCATTAAGATCGGGCACATTTTGAATGCCATTGCAAAACACATTATGTCTTTCTCAGTGTCAAAGTCTGCTCAGGTGACAGATGTATTGGAGGCTTCTCCTCCATGTAACCAAGAAAATGTTTTTAGATTAAATTTGGCTTACATGATTTAATATAAAATACCCTCCATTCAGTAAAAAAGGTTATGAACCCATATGATTTATATTCAATACTATAAACAACAATAATAATATTAATGTATGCATCACGGTGTAGGTTACTACAGCAATTTCAGCAGCTATAGCATTTGCAGATATATTGTTCCTTGTGGTTTCCTGATCTTAAAATACTTATCGTTTTGAAAACTGTGAAAGTTTCAGTTCCAAATAGTGGCATGCCAAGAATAACAACATTGTTTGCGTGCTGGCCATCCCATTGTGAATCCATTAGATAGGTTATGCACAAGTCTTATAGGCACTTACATTGAACTATACAGTTCATGTGAAAACAAGTTTTACAAGAGATGGAAAGTTCATTTGGGGGCCATTTTGGAATTACAGTAATTAAAAGTAAATGGAAGGGTGAGAATTTGTGGGTGGAAGCAAAGGTTAATTGAAAACATATTTTCCATTTTCTTGCCAGCCTTGATGTTGGTGGGGTCAGGTGCAGTAAGGAAAGTGGTGCTAAGGACCGGGAGCGGGGGCAGTGGAAATGAAAGGGGTGTGCCAGGCAGAATCCGTGGCTGAGATGCTATCACATGTGATTGTAATTGTCTAGTGGAAGAACATGATAAACTGCACTGCGGGTGATGGGAGGAGTCAGGCCTGCGAAAGAATTAAATATTGTTGTTTACAATGGTCTGTGTGTGATTGGCCCTCTGCAAACAGAGAGGAAACTCAGCTCTTGTTCAAGAATTGTCTATTGTAAACACACTCTCTTACAAACCATAGCCATGGGAAGCTGCTCTTACCACATGGCTCTGTCCTCAGCGTACGCCAGAGCTGTGAGCCTCCGATTGTCCTGATGGAGAGACATACCAGGGCACATCTACTGCCCTCCCTGCTCACAAGGCCTTTAACAGAAAGAGAGCGAGCAAAGGGACGATGCACACTCATGTATGGTCCCAACTCGCCTTTGGGCAGAGGAAGGAGCCAAGGATCTGAATTTTGGAGTGCATCAGGCCTCCAGTGTAGAGAAGCCTTTAAGACACGAAGAAGGTAGATCCAGAAGCCTACATGACAACACTGCTGTTTACTGAGGGTCTCCACTCTGCATCATGGCAGACCCCTAAGCATGCAGAGTCCTAGGAAGTCTCTCACAGCTGTGGTTTCCATAAGCAACACAGAAATGCGATAGCTAGAAGCAAATAATTTTAAACTTTGCAATATGCATTTAATATAGGAAGATTAAATGCACCTAAATTACAGTGTATTTTCAAGTCGTCCCTTGGAAGCACCCTGAAGCAAGCCCACCCTGAATTTTCAGCTGTTTCTAATCCCAGCTGAGAGATAAATCTGGAGTGTGTAGTTGGGGAAGTCTCTTCTGCCACTACTTTTAGACTGAACATCAAAAATTAGACAAGTGGTTTCATTTTGCAGAGATGTTGAGCCAAAATCCACTGATTTGAGTGGGCTACAGTTTGAGCTCACCGTGCAATACACCTAACAGCAATTTTGACAGGCACCTGTTTGGACTTTGCTGGCGTTTGGAGCTTCCCCTAAAGCCACCCAAAAGAAGGAAGAAACTTGCAAAGCAGTATTTGTTGAGAAGAACTAATTTTGAAATGGGCTACTTACAGGAACAGTACAACTAACAGATTTAGCTGGGTCTTATTTGCCTAAAAAGACTCTATCCAAACTGACCTGTTGGCTGTGTAGACAGTGTCCAACAGGAGAGCAGTAGGACTTGCACCCCTGGTTAATCACACCTACTGTGGGCAGATGCTCTTTCTGGGCACCAGTCGTGCAGGTGGCTACGAGGGTTGGCTCCGTATGCCTCTGCCTGCTTAACGAAAACAGCCTGAATTAATCACAAAAATAAAAGACAAGCTATGCCAGTTTGGGCTGGCTGAGGATCTGGCCCACAATATTCAAAATATATTTTGTGGGGGCTAGAAGACTGATCTTCTTTTTGATTGAGACACAAGAAAATAATTCAAAAGAATCAGCCAATACTTACATTTATTCTAACAGCTCATCCATTAAGATCTCTTGCTATCTCCATTTCAAGATTTCACCGATATGTCATCATAATAATCATTATATTTCACTAACTTCAGAAGAAACAACTTCTTAACATTTACTAACTGAACAAGGATACACCAGATTGCAATAACATTTTCAGACACGACTTTTTTTTCTTTACCTTCAAATATCAGCATGGTTAGTCCTGTTTCAGCAAAGTCTGTTCCATGAATATATATTCTACTGAGGAAAAGCTAAAAAATGGATAAACTTTCAGAGATAAATATGCTGACACAAAATTCAGCACACATGAAGAACCCCATACTACCTAATTGTGCACAGGGTGATAATTTACCACTGATTAAAGAGTTTGTATTTTTTTCAAATCTTTTTTAAAGGGAAAATTACTTCTGAAGGTGAAGATGTGCTTAGACAATCATATTAACATATTCAAACAATTGCAATTTGCAAAATAGTAATTACAACTCACTATCTGGTAGCATTAATCAAACTTCAAGGTTTAATTCCATTTTAAATATTGATGAAATGTGATTCTCCAATCTAACCCTGGTGTTGCAGGGTTATGGAAGCAGCCAGTGACAGAAAAAGAGGAACGTGTAGTTAACAAGCAGCTGCCACAAAGAAGGATCGGCATCTGTGATTTAAATTGTTAGCTGCACAGTCAGGTAGAGTGTAAAAAGGGTAGTCAAGAGGCTGTTAAGTCCATTGCTGCCAATTACTAACAATCAGGGAGGAGCTTTAAGACTTGTTCAGTACAATAAACCCAGTTTGTCTTGTTTCAGGGGTTACTACTGAAGAGGTTGCAGCTGCACTGATTCAAATAGCCCTAAAACTACAGTAATTATCAACCAGTCTTCTTTAGTGTAGCAAAAGTATGTTTTACCATAGCTTAACTCTTTACATTCTAATATTTCCCTGCCTCTTCCCACATAGCTAGCCCTGGACCCATTCTCATCTCTGGGTTTGTGGTACTTCTTCTATGCTGGATCAATTCTTTCATTTCCCCTTACCCAGACCAAGGACCAGTACCACGGTACAGCTGGGCTGGATGGCAGTTCCAGGGATTTGCTTTAGGTTATTTTTTGCAATATAGAGTCATTGCATCTATTTTTGTTTTCCATATACAAAGTTGGAATCCATATAGCTCATTCAGTCCTTACGTCTGATTAAGCTATATGCAAGTTAAGCAGCGCTTATGAACATGTATTTAATTTGCATGGGATCAGATCACTGCAGGAGCTGAGACATTTCAGGGCTGGTCCCGGGAGGCTAAAATCCTTAGAGCAACCTGCCTTGTGTGCTTTCCCAGGAGACCACCACGACCCAGAGCACAGAAGGAAACAGTCTAGGCAAACCAAGGATGTGTTGGAAACCTAAAAGCCAAGTCAGCACCTGCCTTTCTTAGTGCTCACAGCCTTGATGCTCAGCTAAGGGAGTGCTGTAGGTTTCCCGCTAGGAAGACTGATTATTCCTAGTACTGAGATGAGCCATGTGTATCTGTACCCAAATAGGAGCTAGGTAGCGGTGGTGTAAGTTTTGTTTATTCCTTCACCATGGCAGAAATAGACAAAGTTTCATTTTCTTGCAATTATTACAGGCTCAGATAAGCTATTTATTTTTTTTTTTTCAGTTAAGGCAATTCCAGCTAAAATCACAGAGCTACCCAGGCTGGACAGTATCTGTTCTAACCGAGGCTCACGTGATCACATCGTTACCGTGCTGGAACACCTAGTGCATAGAACAAAAGCCAGCACATTGATTATGGCTTTGATGTTGTTTTTAAGGAAGCTTAAGGACCACATTTGCATTCCTGCTGCAGCCCTCAGTGGAATCTCTGCCTCTCTAAGGACTGCGTGGTCTTTAAGCAAGATTCAGTGCTTATCTTTTTGATTTCCCTTTTAGCATCTTTTTCAGCATTTATTTTCTCCTAGTTTATATCCAAAAAAGAAATGTGCCGTTAATGGAGTATTTTGTTATGGACCTATTGATTCATAGGCATAGGAAATAAAAAAGAGATCATGTCAGCAAAACACAGAAAGAGCCGAACTTAGCTATTCTATCCAAATGGTAACGCTTTTCAGTCATTAGAGCCAGCCCACAGGCTGAGCTGTTGGAACAATGGCAGCACAAGTGTGTTCCCCGACCCATTCACGGTCACTGGGGTGATGCTCAAAGCTGGGCACCCTCCACCAAAACCCAGCTTTTGCAAGGCAGCAGCCTCGAGTGGGGAGTGAGAAGAGGGTCAGTCGGCGCAAGCCAGCACTTTGTCTGGAAACCAGTGACTATGCAAAGAGCAAACTGGAGAGCAGGCTCTTAGGGAAAACCTCCCGCGACTCACTGGCCTTTCTGACTACCAGTTGTCAGGTGTGGCAGACGACTGCTGCCATTCAGACAAGGGACAAATGCCTTGGCACATGCTTTTCCTTAAGCTTCTTGCCAGGATGCCAACAGAGCTGCGTGTGAGCAGCACCTTCGGAGAAGCGAAGGCGTGCACTCAACTCACTCAGCCAGGAATGGAAAGAAAAAAAAAGAAAAAAAGAAGAAAAAAAGGAAAGACAAAGCTGACTTGATTCGAAACCCACTGCAATCAGTAAGATTAACCCCCAGGCTTGAAGACTTGTGCATCAGACCTAATTTATCACATACCCTCCTGTGAACTTTCCCTTCGTAGAGCAGCACAACTTCATTCCCGAGGACTTTCCTACCTTTTGCGTTGCAAATTCTAATGTGTTGCTTTAACTTAAAAGTACAACTGTACAGTCAAAAGATCTCCATGAAAATTTGACTCCTTACAAGCAATATGCTTCTTTCTTGATCTGTTTTGACCTACCCAAGCAGGAGCTCAGCAGTGGTGTGTAAGTGGGATTACACACTATGCCAAGCAATGATCATGGTACCGGGACTACAGCCCCCTCAGCTCCATCCTTCTTACAATCATCTATTCTTTCAGGTTATAGGGGCTGCTACAAACCCCTTAAAACTTAGATGGAGGCAGGTTAGAAGCACACATCACAAGCAGCTAATATGATTTTGCTAAGACAGTGGTAAACACAAGAAGCAGCTCTAATACATTTCATTTATATAAAAATAAATACAGGTATTGTTTTAAGTAATACTTTGATTTTTTTTCTGAGGCTTTTTGAAGTATGTTTTTCCTGTTCTACTACACAGATCTCTTTCCCCTACACAAACACAAAAGAAAAGGCTGCAGAACACTCTTTGGATACAAGACTATGTAAACCCTGGAATTAAGAAGCCACAATTTAACATTTGCCAACTTATTTTTTTGAAATCATACACAAATTTCTGTTCAAACTTTGCTGGATAATTGTTTTTCTCTACATCGTCTTTGATTTTTTTTCTTTCAACACTGTCATCATGCTCTGAGAATAAATATGACAGACATGAATACTAACAAGGGACACAGAAGATGGTCTAAAATACGTCTAACGGTCACTACATCAGCTTCTCGATACCTGTCATAACATGCATTTCACAAACAGCACTGAAAGAAAAGCTGGAAGACAAGAACCCAGGTTTTGACTACAGATTTTTCTTCACCTTCCCTTTTCATAAACCATATGGTTTCACAAACCATAATGCAAACTCAGAATTGTAAAAATCTGAATCTTCATTTCTGATAGTTTCAACATATCTCCTGCACATCTCCTGCCAAAAAGTCAAAACCCACAATAGACACGTGTAAATCTCATAGTCCCGCCCAAGCTGATCTTATCAAATAGACGAATAATCAGTCATTGCCATAGATCCAGTACCTCCTGCCTTGACAAATTCCAACACAACAGCACACAATCCTTTAAAGAAACAAAAAAAAAATGTGTTCTAAGAGATGCCAATGGCTAAAAATGGATTTATTTCTCAAAAGAATAATCGCTTGTTTGAGCTGGACCCTAGTGATGAAAGAGGAGATCTGACATGGTGATATTTGGTGTTCTCTTTATCTCCCTTTTAGATGATGAGGAGCACGAATGGATCATTCGGACCTGCCGGAAAGCTTGGGATAAAACAACTGAGCATAAACCAAAACCATGAAAACAGTTTTTGCTAGACGTTAATATTCCAAAGCAGGTAATCTGATTCACAATAAATCTAATTTGTCCTTGTGGATTTGTCTCGCCCTTCCCCTCTACAGGAATATAATCTTGTCGTCATCTTTGTCAGCACAAACAAAAATGGAAATAATCATTTAATCAGTCATGCTGAGAAAAAGCCATGGAAAAAAAAGCAGACTGTACTCACAATAATATTCCTGAGAGGTGTGTAGTGTAGTATATATACACGTTATTAAGCCTGAAAACAATTTGTTAAAAAGAGTGCCTCAGATTCAGTGTTGAAGTCATTCAAATCCATCTTAATCAACATTATTTTCCCAGATTTTAGTTAGCTGTCCTGGTGAATTCCTTTCCTCTCTTTTTGCTCAGTACTTTGATATTGATTGATCATTGTAATAATGTACACCAGAGGTATTCTTTAATGACTGGTTTGCTAACTAGGAAATTATATCCATTTACTACGAACGTTTGTTGAACTCTCCTGAAGCCAGAGTTTAACAAAATAATAAAAGAGGAAAACTGGGTGGGTTGCTGCTTGATTAGTAAGCCAGAAAGTATTTAAAAATAAAATAAAATGGAATTACATCATTTTCTGGATGTAAGTGCCAGCACTTCTACTTGCATTAACTTTATTTATTACACAAATAAGACATTTACAAAGCACAACATTAAAAGTATGTAACAAAACAGACATTGGTTTTACAAAAAAGTGCTTACAATTTAGTTTTACTTTTTTAAAATAAATATTAGTCTTGACTGTCCACTCATTCAGAGAATTTTTTTTTTAACCATTGTAGCCAAGACATGCAGAATTGCAACATGCTACAACAAAATGATTGGTGGATGAAATAAAACGGATGTGTCTATCGTTGGCATCCTACAGATATATCACTGATAGTGCAGGATTGGTTCCCACTCCCCCGTCCCAACTAGTTAGTTGTGTAAGCACCTTTAGCTCGGGCATTGGGGTTAACCAGCGTGAGCCGAAAAAGAAATAATTGGTAATAAAACTGTAAACCATTCCACTTTCAGACCCTAGCCATATTTAATTACCTTATTAAACGTGAATGAAAAGCCTTCCACTGGCTATCTTCATTGGATTTTTTGTCTGCAAAAGGTTTTGTAAATAGCAACTGGAAAGGTTTAGTACACGGAGTCTGCATTGCTGCACCAGAACCCATTTGGCAATTACTGAATAAACTAAGAAAATGAGAATTATTTTAATTTTATTTTTTTTTTAATCTACAGACAGGAGATGAATGCAAATGACCTGAGATAAGGTTTGGTTCAGTGGCAACAGTCAGTGTGAAATATGTTGTGAAACAATGTATTGAATAAATTAGAGGATTTCTTACATTCTTGGTACAGTTGAGTATTTTCCATACACATAATTAGCTCTAAAACTGCACAAGCTGAATTGCTTCCAGTTTTTGCAAACAGTTTGGGCTTAATATAAACAGAGCCTGATTTCTGAATTAGCAAAGCTGCTCCTGGCTACTTATGGGGGCAGGTGCCCCTCTGCGGGGCCCTTCGCCCCACGGGTCCCCTGGAGAGAAGCACCTACGCTCCCTGCTTTGCACTCCGGTCCTGTCAGTGGCATCAGTTATACAAACATTGCTATACAGTACATTTCACAAGTGGGGTGGTGGGTTTTTTGACCAGTAACTAAGTTGATATTTAGCAGATACACATTTTATATTTTCCCCCTTTCATTGCACCGCCGAGACAGAAGAGAAATGCATCAAACCATTTTCTCCCTCAACAAAAGAGTTGTGGAAATCTCAAGTACTGTGGGATGTCAGGTCAAGCTACACCCAAAGTCTCTCCTTCAGTCTTAAATGAAATAGCTACCCACTCATTTATCCCTCTAATTCCACAACTAAACGGTCATTAGGATGCACAAGCGAAAATGGAGAAGAAAGTTGGGCCCCAGTGACCCTGCTGACCACCACCAGCGTCTCAAGGCTGTTGCCTGTGGACACCATGATCCACCTCAACCTCGCGATTACAAACGCTCCACCGACAGCCAACAAAGGGAACGCTTGTCCTGTGCTCATTGCTACAGACAAGGAGAAAAGTGACTGCAAGGGGTGCAGCCAGTGACTGTCCCCTCCCCGAGGAGGACGCTACTGCAGCAGTGGTTCCAGTCAGGTCAGGAGGTGACAATACTTTGCAGACTTAATTTCCTCTCTCCTTTCAAACGTTATTTTAAATTGGGGATGGAGCTGCTGGCTGCAATTAGACAAAATACTGGCCTAACTGTCCAAGGTGTTACCATCACTCTCCTTCTCTCACTGTACTTCTTAAAATACATATATATATACACACACAGAGAGGTGTGTAAGTGTGTGCACATATATATATATTCCAACAAATATCAATGCGTGCTTGTACTCAGTTACTTCTCAAACCAAGAGATCTTGGTGGCCACCTCAACAGCCATCCATGTCTCCTCACACCATTCCCTGTGTGGTCAGGGTGGCGAGCGTGCCTCGTAGCCAGCCCTCAGTGCCACGGTCAGGAGAAGGCTCGCCACGTGTACAACATGGGCTGGCCAAACCAGCGGGATGGCTGCCCACCCGGCCGACATTGGAGATTGATCCAGGATCTCCCAGAGAGGAAAAAAAAGTCACGTGGATCCACAGCCTGGATTAAAAACAAGTTATGCAACGGATGGATTGCTGTCTTTGCTCCTCGGGCACAGCTCGGTCACGTTACGCACTAACTGTGGCTCATAGTAGGCTCTCACATTCTTGGAAACGCGGCCGCGCAGACACTTAGCAGCAAGACAGACCCGTGTGCTCGCGTGGAGAGAGGTTTCGTTACAGACCTGCTCTTGGCTCGGTGCAAACTGAGAAGGGCTGGCAAAGGCTACTTGTTTACTTTGTGTTATTACCGTCAATGAAGAATCATTTTGGAGTTTTTTTTCCTGATTTGGGGCCAGGCTGCTGAGCACTTCCTTTGCTGAGTCCTCCCGGGCTGTGCCTTCGGCCGTGCTCCAGCCAGGGAGAACAACAGGAGGGCAGAGGGAACGCAGAGGGAACCAGAGAAGCGCTGCCAGATAAAGGAACATGCCATCACGCTGGTGTCCCCTCAGCTAGCGACCGCTCCTGCTGGCCTTACCGCGGTTCTCCTCTTTTTAACCGGCCTCTGATTTCTACCCCACTGTTTCCACTAACTGAACTGGGGTCCACACCGGGGCAGAACATTTCTACACCTTTACGGTCAGCTTCCATTGAGGATTTCCCAGTCCCAGAGTATGGAGCATCTAAGAATTTTGTGTAGGTACATTCTGAAATCACCCATTTGTGATCCAATGTGACTCCAAGGAAATAAAGTAGCTTGTTAATAAAGAACAAGAATAAAAAATTATTAAAAAAAAAAAAAGATTTGGTAGATGGCTGTGAGAGGAGAGAGACATTCAGTGCTCTAAGAACAAGTCAGCAATCAAAAACTTCAGGGTACTAAACCTGGCTCTGCCACCAATCCCCACAGTTCCTCTCAGTTTAGGACATCTCAGTTTCCCCTCCTATAAAATGGGGGAAAAACACTAAGATTTACTTACCTTAGAGTAAATCAAAGGACATGTGAGTCTAAAGCACTTTGAGGAAGAAAAACTGCCTATTTCCAGCTGGCATCGTGTTTTCCACTTAGTGGAGTCTCAGCTACCTGCGAGTTTGGCTCAGGAAGGTCTGTGTATATATCGAGTTGCTGAGCCAAAAAAGCCCATTTCAGATTTCACACATGCAAGTGGAGATAAGGAGGGATGTCCGGGAACCGACAGCGCTTCACTGGTGCAAAAAGAGAATCAGGCCAAACCACGTAAATTCCTCCTTCCTTTATACTCAGAGGTGATCATCGACCCCCCCCGAGACTCAGCACGTTCTGGTTTGTTCATATTCCCGTGGGTTTGGGAGCAAGATCTGCAAGCACAGTAGAGTCACTAATTTTGACTGTGGCTGGCATTGCCTTGGAGAGACTCACGGTCATTCTACAAGTCCACAAGAAACAAGTGAAAAATGTAACTCTGCACTCAACACACACATACACAGAGCGTCGCTGGAGAAATAATAGTGGATGTTAGGTGCTGGTCAATGGAAATAACTGAGAATGCTGGATCTGAGTGTCTCCTGCATGACTGATAACAGTTGCCTTGGGCTGGACGCTGTGTTTCAGCGGCTGAGGGGCAGTGGTGCTGGTAGCGCCATGGGCAGATGAGGAAGAGTTCGCGCAGTCAGTACTGAAAGAGGATGACCTAGTGGGAAAAAGGGGAACCGAGCGTTAGCTGCTTTCAGAGACAGACAGCCCTCGCCACGACGTCTGTGTTCCGGGGCCAGCAGAGCAGACGTGTGCCCTGCTGCCGCAGCGGGCACTCAGGCAGCCGCTTCCCCATGGAAAAAACCCTCTGCGGGACCACTGTCTGCCTGGGAGCCACCAGCCCTGCCCATGGAACGGAGCTGGCCGGGGAAGGCACAGGCGGAGGGAAGGGGACTGTGGCAGCACACAGCCTGAGAGGGGGATGCACCTCCGGGCTCACCTTGAGCTGTGAAACTATAACACACTGAGCAGCACACTGGAACCAGCATTGATTTGCTCTGTGGTACAGCAGCCACCAAGAAAGATGAAGACCACCGCCAACAGCCCTTACGCTATCCACCATTACTCCATCTGCCTCACTCGCTAACCAGCACGGGCTTCCCTCAAACCGCTCTGCCTCGCTGCTCTGCGAACACGGCGTCTGTCCTTGCCATCAGCCAGGGAAACAGCCGCTGAGCCGGTCCCGGCTCCGAGAGGAGCAGGGCTGTGAGCCCCACGTGCAGAGGGAAACAGAGACTTAGCCTTTACGGGTGTTTCCCCAGGATCTCAGCTATCACTGCTTTTAAAAAAGTGTTGGATGTGGAAAAAGAGGCTGCTTCAGGTTTCAGGAATTCAACATGCAAGTGATAAGTAAGAAAAGGAGCTGGTTGAGGGGGCAGCTCCTTGACCTGAAAACCCAGTTCTGCAGCAGCTGTGAGCAAGAAATTACATTTAAATCACAGGAACTACTTGCTGCAGTGAAGTGTCTCTGAATGACAGCACCAGGACTGTATAATATTTTCTGAAAACCCTCCAGCTTGCTGGGCAGATACCATGACAAAATGGTGGCATTTAGACTGAAAAAGTAACTTTACTGTGCCCCTTCTTGTGCTTATCGACACAGAGTTCAGTAAGCTACCCTTGCTGCACTGAATAGAGAGAGATTTGTAGGAGAGTTGCTGAGAACTTCTAACAATAAAGACAAAAAGCCAAAATAAGAGTTGCCAAAGGCTCAGTGTTTCCTCAAAACAAAGCCACTTAAACTGGGCTCCTAAAAAATCTGATGAGCCTTATGAGCATGTTTCAGAAGTCTTGCCCCCAGAAAAGCTGTGTGTTAGGACAGACAGACACTTTAAGTGCTAAACAGAAAAATATCAATATGCAATATTGTTTCCTGGCCAGAGATTGTGAAATAACATTCATACTTCAGATATTGTAACAGCCAGTTGGTAATTTTTTTTAAGCAATACTGGAATCCCCAAGAAATGAATCTTTCTTAATAAGTCATGGAAAACTGGAAAGTCATCACATGCTAAAGGTCCCCCCTGCTCCGTTGCTAAGAGCCCCTCGGTGTTTGCACCGACAGCGCGTGCGGGAGCTGAGGAACGG
>KZ509665.1:19529-29983 GCA_002844005.1 Limosa lapponica baueri | reverse complement strand
CCCCCTCCCCAGCAGGCATTTTTCGGAGGGATGCAGCCCTTGGGGGGGACGCAGCCCACCGCCCGCTCCCCTGCGTCGCGCTGGGAGCAATCACCGCGCCGCGCTGCCGCCAGATTGCCTTGTCCGTTCCAATGATCTTTAACTCCGTTTTTTTTCCCCAGCAATCAGAAGCACTTTCTCGTCGTCCAGGTGGTCTTTTCCCATTTTGCTCTTTGCAGTCCCAGGACCCGGGGCAGTCACATCTCATCACGCCTTTTCTCAAGCCATTTGTAGGTCCTGCTTTTTCTGTTGCCATCAATTCAGCCCCAGCCTCCCCTCCCTCCCATGTTAACCAGGGCTAATTTGGGAATGAAACTCAGCCTTCAGAGCCCCTGCAGATGCAAATGCAACCCCCCTGCTCCTCAGCTGGGCTTTCCAAGCCTGTGCCCGTCAGCTTTTCATGCAGATGGGAGGGTGGCTCTCCCCATTTTTTGGGGGCAGAATCAATCCCTTTAAAAACTTTCTCCTAAAGAGGCTGTTGCAAAGCAGATACAAATGTGGATATTTCGGAGTGATCTATTGGCTGCTGAGGAAGTGAAGGCTGAAAACATGCAGTAGCTCTGCTTTCCCAAAGGCTGAATAATTATTATGACTATTATTATTATTATTAGGCAGCATCCTTTGGCCATCTGGGCTCTGAACCTTTCCCATTCACTGGGTTCTGCTCCTGCATGCTCCCTCCTGCTCACCTCTGAGCAAGGTGAGATGTCCCTGGTCACCCCCATGCTCTGAAGGTCTTCTCCACCCTGGAGGGTCCATCCTGGTGCTCCCCAGAGGCACGTCCATCCCCAGGGGAAGGCAGCCCTGAGCCCTCCCTGTGGACTATCCTGTTCCAAAGTGCTGAGGTCCGTGCTAATTAAAACAGCAGCCTTTTTTTGTCCTTACCTTGCTCAGGCTTCAGCCTGGACTAGAAATTATTCAGCAGCAGATTGCAAAACATAAGATCATCGGCAATAAAAAAGAAAAAATACAAGGATATGGAAATAAAAGATCACTTAATAGGAAGTCCATCCTGTCTCCAGCGCACCGAGCATCAACTCAGCAAAATACTTTAACTGTGTGATTAAATAGAAGCTTGCTCTTAGGTCCGTCGCTGTTCAGCAAAGCAGTTTAGCGAGTGCTGAAGTACTTTGCTGAACGGGGATTTTTGCTGTCTCTCTGTTTTTCCTTGGGCAGAAGAATTAAACTCGCGTCGGTATCACCTATTAATAAGGCAGCAAGTAGCCGAGGCAGTCCTCGTGCGGTGCAACGGAGCTCATCATTTTTCTATATATGAGCAATTAAGCTGCACCAGGAGGCCTATGTCTTTATATCATCACCTAATGACAGCGCAAAAGTATTCCGGGGAAGGGGGGGGGAAATCACATCCATATTTAATTGGCAAAGTTATCACCTTCACTTCAGAGCCCTAACTTACAGCCCTTCTGGCCAATTTCCAAGTCAGATCTATTTCCCCAGACTGGAAAAGGAGTAAAGTGTCCTTATATTATACTTCTGCAGCAAAATACCATTTGAAAGCTTGTGAACATGCTCCCGACCGCATTAAGTAACAGATAGTCTCTTTTCTTTGCAGCAAATTAAGATATCTTTGAGCTGTTAGGTTCCTTTCATTTTTTTAAAGGAAATTATTTGTGTTGTTATTATTATTATCCAGCCCCGCGCTTGCCTGTCAGATGAAATTTTTTATTGCACTAAAACAAAAAGCCATCTGGAGCTCCTCGCATCCTGCTCTCGGTACCGGAGAGTGGCAGCGTGGGCCTTCTCTACGCTGCCGTTTGATTCCTCCCAAGGTTGTTTTGTGGTTTTGTTTAGTAAATTCTCCAGTCCGTTGTTTTCATTCGTCTTTCCCTTAAGTCTCTCTGATTCTTGATTGTGTTCCTTGGGGCTCGGCAGCTTTCCGCCCCGTCCCTGGGCCGTGTCTTCCTGGGGGTGCGGCGTAGCTGGGAAGCGAAGAGCAATAGGGACTGTCCGCTTTCATTATGCGGGTGAGGACATCCATGGCTGTGCTGGGGGACTCTATCTGTGCAGCCAAATATCTCATTTACCACCTTCTTCATTTCGTTTTGCAAGCCCCGAGGTCCTCCTGTTGGTTTGCAATGCTTTGCTTGGGCTCCGGGGTTGAACTGAAGCTATTTATCTTTTTCTCCCTTTCTCTCTCTTCAGATGGAGGTGATGGAGGTGGCTGGACCCTCAGGTTTCACAATGTGCTCGGGACTTCCCTAGCTGCCTTGAAGTGTCCATGTCAGCAGTGTCTGATGGCTCCTTCCAAGGGCTGATCCTACAGTGGAGGAGAGCTCTGACACCCACCAGCAGTGACGGTGAATGACCTGAAACCATGGTGGGAGAGCAGGTCTGGTCCCCGCTGGTTGGCACTGGGAATGACTACAGAAAATCTCATCAGGAAAGAGCAGCCCTCCTTGGCTTGTCCACCCAAGCCCTCTTGGCTTGCCCACCCAACTCTTCTTGGCTTTGCAATGCCCTGTTGCAGGGGATACAGCCTTACCTTGTTCTGAAGAAACAGAGAAAGAAGAAAAGAGAGAAAAAGGAGAGGGGAAACATCGATAACTTCCATCTCCTCAAGCCCAGTAACTAGACTTTGACACTTCTCCGCCACTTCAGCTTCACAAAGCCCCGTCTCTCTGAAGATTAATTGATGTAGGCCACTCAACCTATTTTCAAATCCCTTTCAGTTACCATTTAAAACCTTCTGATTTATTTTTTTTGATAAAGTCACCGAGGCTTTTTATGGATTCTCAAATGATTGTCCAGCTTGACAAATTGGATTCTTAAAGCTGGTTCTTTAAAGAAAAGGATGTGGTTTGACAAGACAAGGAACAGCTCATCTTTGAGACAGGGGGATAAATAAGAAAAAAAAAAAATCCCATTCTTCGAGTCGGGTGTTACTCAATGGGTGTCTCGCTCGTCACTGATAATCTTATCTGCCGGTGATGGGAAGGGACCTGCACAAAGGGGCCCCGACCGGGCTGGAGGGCTGATACGCCTCTGATTAATAGGACTGTCCGGTGTGTGCAGAGCCTCGGGGAAGGTGATTAATGCCATTTGATACGAACTCCGACCCCCTCCCCTCGCCGACACCGCGCCAGGGGCACCTCCTGCTGCTGGTGATGGATTGACTCCTGCCTCCCGCCCTGAACGCGCGGTGCAGCTGGCAAGGTGGTGGCAGCTGGGTTGTCACCCCTGACTTGTGCTGAGGTTTGTAAGGTTGTGTCGCTCCCCGCTGCTGCAGTTGATATTTCTGATGGAGTTTTTATTGTCCGTGCTCAAACCTTGCTTTCCACTGGAGTCCAGGTGCCCATCGTGTCACCACGGGTGACGCCAAAACTGCATTCATGTCCAGTAGGGATGGGGCAGAGCAGCTATGGACCCTGAGCAATGCATTTCTGATCTTTATGACCCCAAACAGGGATGCTCCTTTAAGTTCTCTTCCACATCTGCTGGCAATCAATGCAAACGTCCTTTTGGATGTGCCTGAATAAAACTCTTGTGTGGAAATGTAGCCAAGGTAGTTGCACCTCCAAGAGCAGTTGGAGTGAGGACCACTGGGAGAGGAGACACCTGAAGGACCTGTCTGCAAGCGCCTGTCTGCCCTCTGAAGACCAGGCCCTCTGAGATGTGCTCAGGTAGAGCCCAGGTGAGGGACCCCTGAACATCAGCCTTGCAGGGATCTCCATGATGACCTGGGTGATGGGGCTGCCCTGATGTGCTTCTTCAGAGCATCCCTGGGCTGGCATCACTGCTCCTCTGCCTGAAGGTCAGGCTTGGAGCAACCTGAAGCTGCCAGTCCAGGTGGAACCGAGGAGATGCTCAGCTCTGGCCATGCAGAGCAGTCCTGCAGGGCCACCATGGGCTTTGGTGACAGGGCTGCATGGTGTCACGCTGCAGGGAGAAGGAGAGAGGTGAGGAGAAGGGACCTCTGTGCGGCCTCAGGGCTGCAGTGCGGCCGGCAGCCAGAGCATTGGGTCTTCCCAGGCAAGACAAGATATAATCTCATTCCATTCAAGTAATATTTTAATTGCAGGGTTTTGCTTTTCATTTTTTAATTGGCTGCCTTTACTTTGAAAATTTCACACCTAGGAGTGACTCTGAGTAATGGAAATGCATCATAACTCCTACCTGTTCTCTGTATTGAATGACTCCAGGTGATACTTTATATCTTATTATGATTATTTATTATGATGTCCAGTTTAGTTCTGTAGCAGAGGGAGATCATTAACCTCTCCTGCAGTAAAGAGAACTCTCCATGTTGTTTTCAAAGCCATTAAAGCTTTGAAAACTCCTCTGATTTTTTTTTTTTAAGCTAAAAAACCTACAGGGCTGCAGAATAAAATGCTGACACAGGTCGGCTAATGCAGGAGGAGCGCAAACCCTCCCGCTGTGTCTCACTGAACTGCAAACCCAGCTCCAGAGCAAGGAAGAAGACATTGGCTTGTTAGAAAACACACGCGCGGTGCTGGGAGCCCGGAGGCAGGTTTCGGTGGGGCTGAGAGAAGAGGAAGTGGCTTGGTCTCAGGAAGGGTGGGAGATGCCACCTGGGGTCTCCAAGGAGAAGTGTCCCCGGGCTGAGGTGGGGTGCAGTGCCCCTCTGTGGGGGTCAGCAGCTCTTTGGGCTAGTCCCTGTGCATCAAAGCAAATTCCTTTGCTCCTCCATGAAACCCTTTTGTCTATTAGTCTATTGTCATCTCGGGATGCTGCTCCTGGCTGCGCTGGTTTTGGGTGCTTTTCTGCTGTGCCTTGGTGAGAGCGGGGAGCGTCTTTTACAGATTACCGCCTTCAGCAGCTGCATATGGTCACTTAACATCTATTTATGGCCACCGAATGCCGCCCGCAGATGCTGCTTGTGGTTGCTGGGCCTCCACGTAGCGGGAATGGGGAGAACCTCTCAATTTTCCCTGGCTGGCTGAGGTCTCCACTCAGATGTGGCTAATTGCTGGACACACTTCAGCCCTCTGGGAGGTTTAATTAGTCATATGAGGAATTTATCTGGAAGCCGATATTGTGCTCCAGGTAGCTCCTGGAGATGTGTGGCCACCCTGGAGACTGTGTTTTGCTCAGGAACGAGAGGTGATCCCGATTAAAATCCCGTCTGTGGTAAGAGGGATGCTCGTGTCCTACAAAGTCACCTTGCCTCCCAGTCCGTGTTGTGTTCCTTCACACCCAAAACATCCTGAAATAAGATGTTGCCCATCCCCATATAACCACAGACTACTTTAACGTGATGGCTGATGATGATAAAGCCTTTGTAGATGTCCCTGGTTTTTTGGAAGCGCATCGTGCTGACCATATGGCTGGGGAATATGGAGGCTACGTTCATGATGGGATGCTAATGAATTGGTAACTTTATCTGCCCTGTCTGTGCCTCTCAAAAACAAGAAAATGCTGTTCATTAAGCTCTTGTTAAAGTGCCATCATAAAGAGAAAAGCATCTCTGTGGAAAAAATATGCTGAAATTCCTTGTTATTCTCTTCCCAGGTCTTCCACGTGAAAATTGCTCCATTTGAAAGCCAAGAGGTGATTTTCCTAATGGCTGTAACTACATTGCTCGTGTTCTGGCTGCACAAACTTGCTCCTATGGCTGTGATGCATCTCAGGGGAGGTGAGTATTTGCTCTTCTACTCAGCAAACACTGTGACTTGAGGGAATATTGAGAATTAGGTGCTGTTTTCACAAGGCCGCCTGCCCCAGGCAGCTGTGGCTCCACGTACCTACTTGCAGCACCTCCATCTCCACGTCCCAGGGAGCTTCATCCCATGTCAAATGCTGCCTGAGAATGAGCCTTCACCTCACGTGGAAGCATTATTAATGCCATTTAAAAGATTGAGGTGTTGAGGCCCAAAAGAAGTTGAAGGATGTCCCTACCTGGGAACAGAGCCCCAGTCTCCAGACACCCACCTGGGGCTGTAGGCACCAGAGCAGAACATCCATCACCCCAAGGTTAAGTGGGCAGGGACCCCTCGGCAGTCTGAGCATGACGATAGCAGGTGAATAATAATAATGGAATATTAATATTATCCAGAGAGCATCTGTAACGCTTCCAGCAGCTCGTGTGGTGTAACCTTGCTGCCTGACCAGAAATCCCTGCTGGTTCCTGACTCATCAGAGGAGCTTTCAGCATCCCGTGTCACCCAGGGGAGCTGGATGGAGACGCCTGGACCTGTGAAACACGAATTGCTGCAAGTGGTGATCTGCTGAGCTGCCAGGTGAGCCACTTGTGGTGGGTGCCGTGCCTGGGTTGAACACTGGCATGTAGACTGCGTCTTCTCCTGGGCTATGAGGAGGTTTCACCCAGTGTTACCCACCATAACACTGAGGTAGCTCCAGGTGCAGGAGGGTGGCAGGGCTGGTCTGCTCAGGCCACTTGTTCTCCACCTCATTGTCAAACTGCTCCTCTCTCCATTCCGCCAGAGAAGGTGAAGCTCACAGGTGGTGGGTCCTCACACCAGCCTCTATCACCCACTGACTTTTGCTTGTGGAAGTTGTGCTCAATGTACAGAGAATGGAGTGCATTCTACCACAGGCATCAATGTACAGAGGGTAAGGAGCATCCCACCATGGGCAATGATGTATGGAGAGCAGAGTGCATCCCACCATGGGTGACAATGTACAGAGGACAACGAGCATCCCACCATGGGCAATGATGTACAAAGGGCAACGAGCATCCCACCGTGGGCAGTGACCACTCAGGTGCCCTAGAGCCATCCTGCATCCTTCCATTAAAGTACAGGAGCGTGTTTGTGGCTGAAGCACTACCTTAATCTGAGTTTCTAGAGAGGTCATGCTGAGCGATGAGGAAGCTGAGCCACCCCTTACCATTCCCCAAGAGCCTTTAAGCTCTTGGAGGGTGCTGGCGGAGCGTCGGGGTCTGGGGCAGGCTGGGGTGGTGCACGCCAGTGCGGGGGGCTCACGGAGGGGAAAGAACCAGAGTTTGAGATCGGAAAGGAAACTAGGCCAGCAAAATGCAGCAGGTAGTTTGCAAAAGGATGATCCAAGCAGCTTTGATATGGATATGTTCCCCCGCAAAGACACAGCGCTGGAGAAGCTCTTTATCAGTGTCAGGCGATGACAAACGACAGGGGGGGAAAGTCACGGGGCTGCGGCGCGTTGTCGCAGCTGCAGCACCTTGGAAATGATACAGGTATCGCTGCTGCTCCCTGCCTCGGGGTCCCGCTTTGGCCTTAATTAATCACGGAGAAAAAAGGATTGTCTTTTCTTCCTGTTCTTTTTATAGCGCGATAAATGAGGGAGGGAAGATGAGGCGGAGGAAAAAATTGCATGTGGGCACATTTTGGGGAAGATCGTGCCCCGTCCCTGGCTGTAGACAAAGCCGTCGCTGGCAAAAGGGGTTGGGGGATGCAGGGACCTGCCCCCGTGGCAGGGACTGGGGGGAGGAAGAGGAGGGGAGGCAGCAGCAGTCAAACCGGCAGCGAGAGCTGGGGCCGTTCCTGCAGGGTGCTGCTGGAGGCCCAGGATGGCACAAACCAGCAGGGCTGATTAAACAAGAAATCAAAAAAAAAAAAAAGAGGGGGAAAAATCAAACCAGAGTTTCTTACCATTACCTCCAGTCCTGTTTTTTTGTGTTTTTTTTTTAAGAGTTCCCTTGAAGCCTTGTCTATATAAATGTTGAATTATATGGTTCTTTGACTCTTTACTAGAAATTGCTCTGAATTACTTTTTTTTTTATATATATATATAATCTGTTCCATTTCCAGCACTCTGCCGTATCTCGCAGAGGAGTATCTGTACCTGTCGACTGGCTCATTCTCCCGCTGCCAGGCTTCTGGGCTGTGTCTTCTAATAAAGTTGCCCTCTGTTCCACGGCAGGGCAGTAATCTGTAATGAAAATTTTTATATGAGTGGTTGGGAAATGGAGTTTGAATCTGGGTTTCAAGTACGATTTTCATAACACCCCAGGCATGTATACACACGATGTTTGGGGATTCAGAAATAAAAGGGACCGTTTCCCAACGACCCTGTTGTCCTTAAACCCCTTCTCGATGGGGTCACTGGAAATGTTTGTGGCTCAGACCTGTCCCTTCTGAGCCCCCGGGCTACGGGGTGAATTTGGGAACCCGGTGAGATGGAGCGTCACCAAGACGTGGCGTCGCAGCCATCCATCCTCAGGGAGATGGCGACATCCCCGTGTGACCTGCAGGACAAGGGGGCTGTTTGGTGGCACTGCTGTCACTGTGCGTGGGGCTGCAGCGACCCTCGCCAGAACAACCAGCTGGTGGCATTCACAGGTCCTGATGGTGGGCCTGGTGATATCTGAAGAAGTGAAAGGAAAAATGACGCTATTTCTCTTTCTAGAGGCCTCAGACAAGAAGGGGAATTTTATGCGGGTGTCATCTCTTGTCCTGCTGGGATCGGTGGAAGTCTCTTCGTTGCCCTCATTGAATTTGGCTTCTCCTCGGTACGTCCCACTCCTGGACTAGAGAGCCATGGTTCAGTCCTGTGCAGCGTTTCTGATGTTCTTGCTATCCGTGAAGACAACCTCGACGGCTGGGCTCACTCAGGTATTAATGTTTGCACACAGTGTCTCTCTGATATATTAATACCTGTATTTCCATTGCGGTGACATTTTCAGTGGCTTCAGGTGCTGGTTACGAAGAAGGTAAGAAAATCATCAAAAACGTAGGGGAAATAAAGTCTCTTCAGAGGTGACTGAAACCTCCCCTGGTCTTCTGGGCTGACCTTAAGGATGTGGTGTGGGAGAACAGAGCCAGGGTGCTCCTGGACGTGGGATGGATGCGACACAACCCCAGTGGGGGTTTGGCAGGAGGGGACGCTTGGTGTCCACACTTCAAACACCTCTCTGCTCGCCTGTGATCACCCCTGTCTTTTCCATCTCCCATATGGTATTTTTCTTGTTTTTCTTGTTATTATTGTAATTATTCTATGAAAACCAGTTAAATGCAGAGGACTGGGGTCCCACCTTCCCTGTGAAGCACCGTCAGACCCCTCTCCGTCCCCACTTGCTACCTCCCGTGACGGTCGCTGTGGCCTGGGACGGGATGTGGGCAAACGTTCGGGCTCAGCCGCTGCTGTTTGGATTTGGCACGTCTATGCTAAACAGGCGGCATTAGCCCTCTCCGGGATTGATCAATATTTAATGTGGAATTTACAAAGATTGACTTGAGGATGCGTTTAAAATGGGAGCATTAGCCGTAGGTGGCAATTTCCGAGTCGCAGCAGTAGAGTTTGATTATTTAGAGAGAGGGCGTTTCGTACATTTAAAATAATCCTTAGGGCTGCGGGGCCTGCTGCAGCCCTCTCTTCTCCTAAACTGTTGGCTTTCCAATTGTTTTGTTTGTTTATATTCAATATCAATCACCCCTCCTGCTCGCTCAGCGCCGGGCTGGGCTGGCGGGGCTCACGCAGGTGGTACTGGCCGTGATGGGGACGCATCTCAGCTCCCTTTTGGAGTTTGCCGTTTTCCTGGGGTCCAAGAGCTGAAGCCGTTGTGGGAAGCGGAGTCTCACGGCGTTCCCAGCGTGTGCTGGCCGTGCCGGATGCTGCAGGCTGGTGGGATGTCCTCCTCCACATGTCCCCACAGCACGGGCATTGGTGAATGGCTGCTTAGGGAGGTTGATATTTTAGGGAGGTTGATATTTTAGGGAGGTTAATATCTATCTCCAGGTGAGACTCCACAACCTCTACCAGGCTTCACAGAACCCCCTGGGGATGCCACCATCCCAGCCCCTGGGAAGCAGGCTGGGTTCTCTCCTCCCACCCCCGAATCCTCGCTGGGATCTACTCATCCCCCAGCACAGCGGGGCTGGGGCGGGATGTTGTGCATGCCCACAATATGTGCGCCCGGAGAGACTAATGAAATTGCTGTTTTATCTTGGTTCGCTTGTGCCGCGAGCTACATTAACGAGAGCTGACAGGTCTGAAATAGCTGATCTGCGTCAATTCAGGTGGCGAAGGCAGCAATTCACGGGAACGGCGGGGCCACGGGATTGAGCGCGGGGACTTTTCGGTGTACGGGCTGGAGCGGTGAAGGATGGCTCCACCAAAACCCAGAGCGGCCAGGGGTTCGTATGCAGCCAGAGCTCCCCGTGCAATTGTCTGCCTAAAATCAATTCAGGGCTTAAATGAGAAAAAGAAACTACACAGCCCGGATTGTTAAGGGCCAGAAGCAGGATGAGGTGATGGCTCCTGCCTTGCTGATGTCCCTCGGGTTTGGTACCGCGTCCCTGGGGGGAGAGCTGGTCCCTGTGCTCGTGCTCACCGAGAGCCAGGAGTCGGTGCTGGCTCCTGCAGCCACGCTGCTTCGTCCCAAATTCAGATTCCACCTGCAATCCCAGGCTTTCTCCTGTGCTGGTGGGGGGGTGAGCAGATTTATTCCCTACCTTTTGAGGTGCCCACAGATCTGTCCCCGAATTTAACCCATCTCT
>KZ509664.1:10591-24529 GCA_002844005.1 Limosa lapponica baueri | reverse complement strand
GTTAAGTAAAGGACTGGCTTTGATCTGTGTTACAGGGGTCTGGGAGGGAGTAATTCTGACAGCCTGCATTAAGGTTTGATTGAGATTGACATCTGCAGTAAGCAAGGCACAGCAGGGTTCATCAGTGAGGCCCTTTTCTTTCATATATTCTATATATATTCATATATATATATATGACATTAATTGTTCTTTCTTCTATGCAAAATTTACCCCCTATGAAAAGTTAGTGAATTCAACATCTTAGATTGCGATTAAAATGTCTTGTGGAGAAGACAAGTACTAGGCACATCTACAAAGGATGACAGTGGCTTTTACAAAGAAGGGAGGGGGAGCTGCAGGAGGTGCAAAGTTCAAGGAAAATTGGAGCAAGAACAGAGTATACTTGGAAATAACATAGGATGTCTGGGAAAGTGCCCAGGGTCTAGGATCTGATCCTCTGATCTGTCTGTTACTCTGGAGAATACTGACTTGCTCCAGGGCAGATTTGCTTCAGCTCTTTGCTCACCAAATTGAGACTTATATCTTGTATTATTTTTTCTTCCCCAGTCTTTTTATTCATTGTGTTCTTGGCAGAAGAGAGTAAGGTGCTCTAAAGTTTAGAGCAGAAAAAAATAGGCAGGCTGGGTAGCAATGTAGTAAGAAACATGATTTTGAATGGGAAGAGGAGCAATATGCCACAACCATGCATATGTTTGGTGGAACGTGGCCGCTCCATAGCCACATGGAACCAAAAATTTGACATCAGGGCGCAGCTATGTAACCGTATTCTCTAACGGATCCACCTAGCTGGGAGAACTATTCAAGGGTAGGCCATAGTTGCAACTACATATATATTTTTCTGGGAGCTGACCAGGCAAAAGACACTGCTGTTGAAAGTAGCTGGTAGAGGTTTTTCAGCGTAACCAAGCTGGTTACTTGTGTAGGCAGGCTGGTAAGACAGCCTGGCACTTCCCTGCTGTCTTCTGCTGGTTATGGTGTTGTACTGCAGTTTCTCTGTTTTGATGTGCAATTCAAGGAAAGCCACAGTATCTTTTGAATAACTTCAGCTGGCTGCGGTTCCCATCAGAGACCTGATGAAATAGGGTAGGTAGCAAACAAAAAGGTAGCAAACAAACTGAACCGTCCTCCCGAGGGAGTGTGCAGAAGATGAGTGTGCTTGTGTATTCTGCAAGTGCTGCTCACGTAAAGCTAAAGCAGCTAATCCCCAACATTTCGCAGGGCAGGGCAGGGCTTGGGCTTTCAAACTGGTAGTTCCCAGATTGGTAGTTCACACGTCACTGAGGCATTGTGCGTTGCTTCAAAATGACACACACAGCTTGGCAGGGGCCGAAAGTTGCCACTGCTTTTGCTGGCGCTGGTTGTAGTATCTGCTGTGCCTGCCATGGGCAGCAGAAACAGCCAAACGAAAATGTTTGCACAACCCTGGCGTGTAGAAATAACGAGAAGTTTATTTTCCCATAAGGTTTCTCTAAAACAAACAGAAAGTTAATGGAAGGAAAGAGATTGTCTGTGTGAAATGCCTTCTCACAGCATTGTTTTCCAGTGTGACTAATTACAGATTTTATACTGATGTTTCCCTAATGCCATTTCTTTTGAACCTCCTGCTGATTTCAGTTTGACAAACCATAACATTAAGAAATAAAACCCCTTATGAGTGAGAATAGCACTGGGCTTTCACATATTCATCAGAAAGCTTTGTATTTTTAATCAGTAAGCCATATTACTTGTTGGAGTTTGAATTGATTGTTGCAGAGATGCCATGCAGTTCGATCCCTGAAGACTGGTGAAACCATCGCTATGCACAGAACATCCTGGGGACCCCTGTGTAAATCGGCTGGTGAGTTATGAATAGAGGCTTACAAAAAGGGGACACAGAATAACCACCATTTTGAGATTCTTTTTCACTGACAAAGGAACCTGAAGACCTGTGATACAAGGTTTTCAGACCCCTCTGCATATTTTTCTGAGGAGCAGGTGTTCTTACTGAAGCCATGTGGCAGTGTGGGAAAACATGTGGCCTCCTCAGTGAAGTGACCACCAGATTGTCAAGGGAATGTAGAAAGGGAGAGGTGTATAAAGTGCTTCATGTAGCTATTTGCACAGGGTTGCAAGTACAACAGCCACAAAATCAAACAGTTATTACAATTGTAAAGTGTGAAAGCAGCTTGGATCTTTTAGATTGCAATCAGTTTTCCAAGTGTTTATACTGTTGTTAGACCGCAATTATATTGAGCTCTGAAGTCCGAAATCAGAGGAGATAAGAGACTGTGTTGTTGTGTTTCCTTAGACTCCCTTCTGTTGATTTTGTTACTGCCATGAGGGAAGGTGGCAGAGCCTCGCTGCTGCTCAGCACCTTGGTTAATCTGGTGGAGTGGTGCAGTCAGGTTACTAGAGGGTGAACATCAGCACTGTGTGCAAACAAGTTCTAATACGTTATGCGTCTGCCTCTTCTGCATTTACCCCGAGTAATGGTTTCAAGGGCAACTGTGGCCTCCAACATTTTCAGTCACTTGGCCTCCTCCAGCCTCCTCATATCTTATTAGTGTAAAACAGTCACTGAGTATGTTTGTACACAGCAACATCAGACTTTTAACACATGGCTACTATGAATAGACACAAGTCACCCTCTTTCTTCCTGCTGGTTTCTTGTTTTGCCAGTCACTTAATGCTCTTTTGGCTGTGAAGATAAGTTAATGCTGGACTGTTAAAGTATTGAGGGTATTTTATCTCCTCTGTTGTGATGGTCACAATGTTCTTTCAGAACTTGAAACAGGCTCTGACTTAGCATATTGTATTTTTCTTCTATTTTATGCAAGTATTAGTCTGCTAGAATAGGCCTTCAGTGTTCATTTCTGAATTAGTTCTTTTTTAGAACTTAGCAATTAATACAGCTTTCTTTGTACAGCACTTACTTATATCACGTAGATCTCACTTCCATTTTCATTGGAGATCCTGACACATTTGTAATATTGAAAAATACTCATAACATAAAAGGAAATCTGATGAGGGGAGCTTTATTTGGGTTGCACTACGACAGTTCCTAGGCAAAGGTGGCACTACAAGATGTTGTCTCCTATTTCCCAGTTGGATACTCATGTTGTGTTTTAAGTGTGAGGCTAGACCTAGACAGTGATATACATCTCTGTGTGGAAAAAGACAACCTGAATTATGTCAGGTAAGCTGCTGCAGTGAAACATGAAAAAAGCTTTAACTGCTGTGCCTATACCACTTGGTCACATGCTACGGCAAAGGCCACTGATACATGCCCTCAGGAAGGCCTGTTCTGTCTGTGTCTGACTACAGGCTGCCATTTCTGCTGTGCATCTCTTTTATTCCTTTGTTTCACACTGAAATTCAGAAATAAGCCTAAATGTGTTGTGCAACACTGCTTTGACCTGCCTTGGAATGATGCCCTGGAGGTTATGCAGCTTGGACATCACTATTGCATACCTCTGTGGCTGCCAACAATGCCCTTTGGCCAAAGATCCCGTCTCTAATTACAGTCGGGCATGAACTAGTGTTTGTCTTCTGTGCACCTCAAGTACTGCACAAGTGTTTGGCTAAATAAGTGCTGTCCTGAAAATGTATGCAAACGAATAGATGTTTTTGTAGGTGCATTTGTAGGCATTTACAAGAATGAATTGGAAGTGTGCAAGACTACCTGTACAAACAGGAATAGAGGCATAATGTTAAAGGGAGAAGGGATTCTGCTTGCAGATTTGTACAAATACGTAGAATTGTCCACGTGTGAACCAGGCAAACACATTCTGTCAATGGTCAGTGGAGCCTAGGGAGATAGCTGGCAACAACGGAGTTGACTCTTGCCCACACATAGGCATTTATTGCTCATGACCCACGGTGCCCCGTTCTTTCCTTCACCTCAGTGTCTGGGTGCTATTCCAAAAGACTACAGGTCTCCTGCAGGTCCCATGCCATGTCTGCCAGACTCTTGGGCTTCTTAGGTGGCACTAGATGCCTATGCTCAGGCTACAGAGTTGAGCCCACGGTGACCATTTCAGTGTGACTCACCTACTTCCACTGACTGCCCCAGCCAGATGTCTGCTGACTAGAATGGGAGCTTAGAGACCCAGTACACATGGAGAATCTTGCCCCAAATACTTTGAGTTTAAAGAAGTGTTACCTATGAGAGAAAAGCAAATCAAGTGATTTTTAATAAGCAAAGGTTAATGGGGGCAGGATTGAGATGGGAGAATGCTTCACCTCTAGGATCATTCTGAAAGTAAGGCAACACTTCAAAAAGTCATCAGTGCTGGTCCTTTAAATCTTATTTCAACAGAAAATTGTGGAGTCAAATTCCAAGGACACATCACACTCGTGTCTGCAGGGACTCTACACCTGTATGTAAAAAGACAACTTGGATTGTGGCTCACAGACCTTTCCAGGAGAATCACCCTCCTCGAAAGGCTGATTCCCCTCTGTATCACATCTCTGTGCTTCAGCATGTATGCTGGCTAATTTGTAGGCAAAGATGGCTTCTTACCCCAGGACAAGATTTAGGAATTTCAATGTTTTTTTCTTTCACCTCTTGTCTTTTTTAGCATCTGATTTGAAGAGGGAGAAGGAGGCTGGGATGGGAGTTGGATACATCATCCTCATTGTCTTTGCTGTGTTTGGTTTTGTGGTGGGAGTTGTGAGCCTTCTCATTTTCCAGTACCAGCGAAAGATGGGCATGTACAACTTCAGAATCAAGTCTGACAACTTCAGCTACCAAGTGTTCTACGATTAGTGATTTCCAGGTTACCGGATGTAAGTACTGCATCATGATCAGTTACTTTTTTTTAGCTGTTTATCTCTTCCTGAAATGGTTAAATACTTGCAGATGAACATCCTCTGTTTAAGTGTATTTAAACCTCCTGTCCTGTTTGCTGTGGGTGAAGGTCATAGAAGTAAGAACGAAAGCCCTACTATTCTTGCCTGTTTTCAAATGCTGCAGACTACCGAGGAGGAAGGCAGCTTTCTCTTCATCTTCCTTCATGGCTTCAGTCTCAGTCAGAGTAAATGACACACCACTTTAGAACACCAATAAACATTTCCACAAAAAGCATATCAGTTTTGATTTTGGATCATGTATTAGTACAACAAAGGAGAGAAACTTTACTGCTCTCTTTATAGATCTGCTTCAGAAGCTAATTTGCTTCAGAAGCTATTCTTTTCTGCAAAAACTTCAGCTTAATTTTTTTTTGGAGGGGTTGTTTTTCAAGAAAATTGTGGTGTGTTAGACATAAAGAGCTTGAAATATTGATAATGCATAAGCAGTGATTACAAGTGCTTGCAGAGAGTCTGAAAAGACAGCTCTGAGGAGTGTTAACCGCAACAACGTGTTCTGCCTCTGCAACTTGGGAATCTAACACTTTTCCCGAATGCCACAGGATTCAGCCCTTTTTCTGTAAAATGAGTGTGTTCTAGCTGCTCCACCACCGTTTGTATGTTTGTCCCTTTAAGAGGAGAAGAGATAGGTGAGAAAGCTGGCTTGCTGAAAAAGAACACCTAAGGTTGCCTCACAACTCAAGGATGTTTACTGTGGACCTGATGAATTCTGTGCCTGGGAACGGCCTTATTTGACATTGTTACCGGAATTAGTCAGTAACTCTTTCCTGATGGAGGCCTCATACGTGACAATGCAGCTGCCATGACCACAGTAAATTTACTAGACTCATCATGATGGTATTTGCAGATAATGTAGTTTGCTTCACTGAGTACAATAACGCTTAACATGGATCACAGCGTCAGGGAAGGCTGTAAACCAGCTATCTGCTTGTAAATTCTTGAATAGTCACTATTACCTATAGTTTCCCTAGTCTCGCATCGTGGAGACCACTCTCTGTAGTCCTCTGTGGGCAGCTCCTAGGAGATCACTGGGTGATGCTCTGATTGCTTCCCAAAGGCTGGGCAGGGCTGCCTGATGGGAGCCCAAATGGAAGGGACCTGGGGGTCCTTGGTACATCTCCAGCAGCTGTACAGTTCCATCGTGATACCGGTCCCACTAGGGAGCCATAATCAAGCGTAAAGGGCATATCTAGGTCCATTAAATTAAAACCTATATATGAAGCCCCTGAGTCTCTGCACAGAGAGAAGAATGGCTTGTCTTCATTCATCATTCTGCTCTCATGAGTGGTCACGGGTGATTGCAACATTTGATAGTAATGGGAATTCTGGAGTTGTGCAATTAGGTTGTAGCATAAAGGATATTCTCAGGCTCAGAACGCTTATACATAATCAGCATGTTAGAGTCCCAGCTAATGGCTCCTTTTAGATGCTGGGGCTACTCAGCTCTTCTTTCCTATCTATTTACTGTCTTTGGAAAGCAGTTGATTACCTTTCTCAATTGTTATTAGCTTGGTTCTTATTTTTTCTAGTTGGATCACGTCTCATCACACGGAGAACTGAAGCTTGTCTTCACTCAGCATTTGGCTTTCATTATTCTTCACGATGGTGGTCAGGACTGGTTGCAACACTGACTCTTCCAAATTAATGTCGCATATGAAAAGTTTCTGTACCCCTCCTTTTTTTTCTTTAGCAATCTGGCTCTTTCCTAGTGTCCTAAGAACCATCTGCCACTGCAGCTCCAGGTTGAAATGAATTTTGGCAGTTTTTCCATGAATAAAATAGAAGGGAAAAAAGAAAGACTTCTTCATGGTTCTATATTCAAGTTCCAAGATTTGGCTCTCCCACTGTGCCACGTTGTTATGTGCCCATTTTAGCATCACCTATGCCATTACTTTTGACAAGCTGCATGTTTCTATAAATATTCCAGGAAGTAAATCAGCAAACCCTTAGAGAGATCTCCTTTTCAGTTTGTAATTCACTATTTACTTAAGGTGAGGTTGAAACTTTGAGCTGCAGCAATGTTGAAGACCTAGTAGTGCAACGCCTTAAGTATACAAAAGCTGGAGAATAAGCATTGGATTTGCCACCAAATAAAGAAAAGGCACCATGAATCTGCAGCTTAAACTACTCAGAGTGTTCTTCAGCATGAGTTTTGAGATTTGATAGTAAATTATTTAATCGATAAGGACTTGGTGGGAAAAAAAAAAAGAAAACAAAAAAAGAAACTATTTTTGCTACTGGCAGCCCATGTTTTTCAGATAAGCTAATTGGTACCTCGTGTTTTGTTGAATTAGACCACAATGATTGTGCAGTGGAGCCACAGAGTGCGCTGCCCACCTAAGTAAGAGCACTCCAATTTCAACAGATTAGTTATAAATTTGAGCTGCATTTTGCCTGGCTGCAAGACCCTAGCGTTAATGCAGCAGCAAAGGTTTAGCTTACATGCTTCATTGGATACAACAACAGTCTGCTCAGACAGATAAACTGGAACAAAAAGCTTTTCCAGACAGTAAGCACCTCCTGCAGGACTCTTCCGCGGAGCACTCTTTACTCCGCTGCCTCAAACCTCCACTTCGGTGAGCGTGTTAGAAGGCGGAGGGTAAAGCAGTTGGTAACTTGTCCCCGCCACCCCTGGGTTCGGATTGCTGCACGCACTCCCCCTACGCCGTGATAGCGTCTGCTGTGTCTGAGTTACATCTAATTCAGTACTTTATAGCGAACAAGCTAATTCCTCTTTAAGCTCAATGGACGCCGCTATAAATAACTCTTCAGTGGAAATTGGTCATTAACTTGAACGCACAAATAGTCTTAGTAGCCATAGCAATTAGGTACTGATATTTTGGTACAGAACAGCATGGGAAAGCTGCTTTTCTACCCTCCTAGTCCAATTTCTGGTAGATAATCAGATTACTGGGTAAAGGACTTCTGCATTTTGCAAAAGGTCGTACTGATTGATCTTAGAGGTTATATACAAACCTCTTAAATACACCAACATATTTCAGAATAATCGTTTGCATTCTGCTTTTGGTTCAAGTGAATTTATAAAGAGTAAAAATCTTTGACTTGTCTTTTGCTTGCTGAAATATCAGTTACCAGATTATGATATAAGAAAAGATACATTTGGTAGTAATTCACTAGTGAAACTGCAAATTATCTTTGCAATCTTAGAGCCTGATGAACATAACCATTACCTTTTTATTATGTAGGAGTCTCTTCACTTTTGCTTAGTTTGCTCTCAAATATATAATGTGTTTACCTTCTCAGACAGTGAAAGGATAAGCTATTTTACTATAAATATTTTTCTAGCTTTTAGTACTTACAAACCTGAACTGCTTGAAAGTGACAGGACTAGAGATTTGCCTATTGATTTCAGTGGAGCTAAGCCACTTACAAAAGCTGAGCATTAGTCTTCAGGATGAAAGGCAAAGCAGTAACTTGTATTTGATACCTTGCATGCTCAGCAGAAACCGTTGTTGTGACTGTCTGGGTCTGTTTAGTGGAGTTTTGGTGTCTTAATAAAAGCACTCCTGAAACTTATTGTTGACTTTCGTACTGTTATATTTTCCTTTCATGATTTAGTCACGCATATTAAGATGTGCATTGTGTGGATGTGGCAGCTTCTGAAGAACTGTTCAAGTATCAGTATAATGTTCAAACATCACTCAAAACACAATGCATGACCTTATCCAAACAGCAATGGACTGCAATTACCAACAACTATGTACATACGCTTACTAAGGGCCTCTTTCTTCAACATTAGAAAAGGCAAACGTGTTTTCAGTTGCATGCTTTGCAGCAAAGACAACCAAGAGTATTTGACATTCCCAGTCCAATAATGGTAGTGCAGCAACGTGGTGATCCAGGCTGAAACTAGTGTCACAGCAGCCTCCCCGGGCATTTGATTTGTACAGTTGTGGCAGCTGCTCCAAGAGCAGCATATTCAGAGCTTATCCTCAATGAAGCTTACCCTGGGGGCACTAGTGGACTTGACTGGACCCAAGTGTGAAAAGCAGGGAAGAGCACCAGCACTTGCTCCAAATGCTTCCTTTCTCATCCCTGTGCAGAAGTGTTGCACAGCTGTCACCCATTTTTTTTATTTGTCATTTTTTCTGTTCTATGTTTCGGTGGCTAGCAATTGCTGTTTTCTCAGCGTTGTGTCCCTTTTTGTCCCCTTTTCATGCTGAGGCATAGAACAGATTGTTTGGTTGAGGTATCATAGAAGCACAGAATGGTTTGTGTTGGAAAGGATCTTTAAAGATCATTTAATCCAGCCTCTCTGCCATGGGCAGGGACATCTTTCATTAGATCAGGTTGCTCAAAGCCCCATTCAACCTGGCCTTAAACACTTCCAATGACTGGATATCCACAACTTCTCTGGGCAACCTGTTCCAGTGTTTCACTGCGGTCACCTTCTTTATATTAAATCTAAATCATGCCTCTTTCAATTTAAAACCATTGTGCCTTGTCCTGTCACTACAGACCTTAGTAAAAAGTCTTTCTCTGTCTTTCTTATAAGCCCCTTTACATATTGCAAGGTTGCAGTGAGGTCTCCCCAGAGCCTTCTCTTCTCCAGGCTGAACAGCCCCATCTCTCAGTCTTTCTTCACAGGAGAAGTGTTCCAGTGCCCTGATCATTTTTGTGGCCACCTTCTGGACCCACTCCAACAGGTCCATGGCTTTCCTGTCCTGAGGACTTCGGAGCTGGATGCAGTACTCCAGGTGGGGTCTCGAGAGAGCAAGGTAGAGGGGGAGAATCACTTCACTTGACCTGCTGGCTGCACTCCTTTTTATGCAGGGTAGAATATAATTGGCTTTCTGGGCTGCAAGCACACATCGCTGGCTCATATTCAATTTTTCATCCAGCAGTATCCCCAAGTCTTTTCCATGGCTGCTTTCTATCCACTCGTACCCCCATCTTTATTGATACCGGTGTTTGTCCTGACCCAGGTGTAAGAGCTTGTACTTGGCCTTGTGGGACTTATGATGTTCACATGGGCCCACTCCTCAAGCCTATCGAGGTCCCTCAGGTTGGCTTTGTTTCCCTCTAGTGAATCAGCTGCACCACTCAGCTTGGTGTCATCTACAAACTCACTGAGGGTGCCCTCAATCCCACTGTCTATGTCGATGATGAAGAAATTAAATTGTATTGATCCCAGTACAGACTCTTGAGAGACACCACTTGTTACTGGCTTCCACTCAGACATTAAGCTATTGACTGTAACTCATTGGACACAACCATCCAGCCAATTTCTTATCCATCTAACAGTCCATCTGTCAAACCCATGTCTCTCAATTTAGTGGCAAGAATACTGTAGGAGACCGTATCAAAGGCCTTACATAAGTCTAGGTAGGTGACATCCTTATCTCTTCCCTTGTTCACTGATACAGCCACTCCATTGTAGAAGGCCACTAGATTAGTCAGGTGTGATTTGCCTTTAGTGAAGCCATGTTGGTTGTCTCTAATCACCTCTCTGTCTTCCCTACGTTTTGACATATCTTCCTGTAGGATCTGTTTCATGATCTTGCTGGGCATGGAGCTGAGGCTGACTGGTTGGTAATTTCTAGGGTCCTCTTTTTTACCTTTTTTAGAAACGGGTGTGATATTTCTCTTTCTCCAGTCACCTGACTGCCATGTTTTTTTCAAATATGATGGAGAGTGGCTTGGCAACTACATCAGCCAATTCCCTCAGGACTCTGGGATGCATCTTGTTGGGTCCTATGGACTAATGTATATTCAGGATCCTCAGGCGGTCTTGAACCTGATCTTCACTTTCGATGGGAGGGAGTTCATTCCCACAGTTCCTGCCTCAAGGTTCAGGAGCTTGACAGATGTGAGAAGACAGATTTCCATTGAAAATTAGGGCAAAAAATTGTTGAATACCTCAACCTCCTTCATGACAGTTGTCACTAGTTCTCCTGCCTTATTTATAAGGGGGAGTACTTTTTCTTTAATCTGCATTTTCTGACCAACATGCCTACAGAAGCCCTTCTTATTATTCTTTGGATCCCTTGCCAAATTCAGCTCCAACTGTTCCTTAGCTTTCCTTATCCCATCTCTACACATCCAGGCAGCATCCTTATATTCTTTGTAGGATACACATCCCTGGTTCCAGTGCCTGTGCATTTCCTTCTTACACTTTAGCTTGACCAGGAGGTTCTTACTCAGCCATGCTGGTCTCCTGCCTTCCTTTCCTGATTTCTTATACATGAGGATAGAGAGCTCTTGTGCTATAAGAAATATGCCTTTAAAGAGCTGCCAGTGCTGTTCAGTTCCTTTATCGCTGAGGGTAGTTTCCCAGGGAGTCCTGTCCACTAATTCCTTAAACAACTCAAAGTTTGTGCTCCTAAAATTGTGTCCTGAAGTCTACTCTTCACCTGGCCCATATGCCTCAAGATTGTGAATTCCACAAGGGCATGATCACTGCAACCCAGGCTGCTGCCAATCTTGACATCTCTGTTTAGTCTGTCCATGTTGGTAAGCAAAAGGTCTAGTAACGCTTCTCCTCTGGTTGGGCTGTCTATCACCTGAATTAAGAAATTATCCTTGGTACACTCCAAGAGTGTCCTGGACTGCTTACAGCTTGCTGTGATGCTTCTCCAGCAGACATCAGGGTCACTGAAGTCTCCCAGCAGGATCAGAGCCTACAAGTGTGAAGTAAGAACACTTTGTCGATAGACTCCTCTTGGTCGGATGGCCTGTAGTAAACACCAGTCACAAGGTTTCCTTTGTTGGCTTGGCCCCTAATTTTTACCAATGGGCTCTCAACCTGTTCAACACTGTTTTTCAAAGGCAACTCTCTGCAGTCAATGAATTTTTTTAAGAGAGGGCAACCCTCTCACCTCTCCTTCCTTGCCGGCCCCTTCTGACCATTTTATAGCTATCGATTGCAGTGCTCCAGTCATGCAATTCATTCCACCGCATTTCAGTGATGATGATTAGATCATAGTTTGCTATCTGTGCAGTGGCTTCCAACTCCTCCTGCCTGTTATGTATGCTGTGTGCATTGGTATAGAGGCACATAAGTTGGGCTTTTGATCAGGTCACCTTTTTAGAGGAACACACCCTAATTCCTTTGCAGCATTTCACAGGTGTTTGCTGTGAAGGAGGAAATGTATGTGTTGCTGGGGATCCCTCTGTCCCTACTGTTTCACCCCATCTGCTTCTCAGACAAGGTTTGATAGCTTTGGAGGGCTCATTTTAGACTGCTGTGGTCAGTTCCCCACAACAATGATCAAGCAATTTCACCAAACAAATGGTTCTGAGATGAAGTAGAAATCAGGAGGAGCAGCACTGACCATTTACCCTTTCCAGTCTGGTGTTGCTCACCTTTCTATTAATGAAGCACTGGCTCCAGGTAATTATTTGAGACAATGGCTGAAAAATGGGTAGAAATAAAACATTAGGATTTAGTTGTGACCTCTTACATTGTTTCCTAAGAAGCACTTTAGGCCAGCGATATGCGTGCCTAATGTCCCTATTGTTCACTGAGAACACAACACTGCTGACACCTGATGCAAAACATTCATCGTTATTCCTTTCTCTCATATTATAAGGCTGCCAAACTCTGGTCCCAGCAGGGTTGGGAAAAAGCTGAGATAATTGGAAAATTTCCTTTTCCATTAAAATATAAAGGAGCTGGCTTTTTAATGCCTGTTTGGAAAGTTTTCTTGTAGGCTGTGGAAGGAAACAAGTTAAAGGAACTGAAAATGTTTGACTGCAATTGATTTAAAAACATGATGTTGGCTACAATTTAGTAGAAAGCCTAGAGCACAGAGCCGCCTAACGGCTTCTTCGATTTGATCCATAACGTACTCTGCCTGAGGTTCTGTCCTGCAAGGCTTGTGGCAAACCTACAACTGAGTAGTATCCTCTCTGTAGAGATACAATCTTTCTTCAAGAGGTTTTTTTAAATTTTTTTAAAGATTTCTCTTCTCTCCTTGCTCTCTCCTGATCCCAGCAGGCCCACTGGGGACAGTACTTCAGCCTGGAGTTTTCAGGGAATCTCTGCCTGTTTCTTCAACTCACGTCCCTCTGGCTGTGTGGACAGCTACCACCTGGTGCTAAAGACACTCTTGGGTGCTTAGTCTGGATGTGACACTGTCTGCCAGGGCATAACACAGAAGAATTGTCAAAGCAGCACCTTTACACATGCAGCAAATTCCCCTGAAAGTGCTCTCTGCCTCTCCTTCCCTTCTTTCTCAAAACAGAGATTTTTCCTCTGAAATCCAGAGAAAGAAGAGTTTCAGAGGCTTAACACAGACACAGAGACTTGTACACTAAAAACAATCATAACACCAGTATAATAGAGGAATCGAGAAAAGCCAGAACATTTGACGATGGCAAGGAAAGGAGCAGTAAAGGACCAAAACAATGAAGTTCAAATGCTGAAAAGTCAGTAATAGATCACTGCTGTAGTGCTTGCAATGGATACCAGAATGTCCGTTCACATTATTCTCTTTAAATCAGCTGATGCCCAGCCTTGCCTATCATGAAGACTGTGAAAGTATTGGGATGGTTAGGGTAAATGCGTGTTGCTGCCTAGAAACTGGATTTGTTGACATAATAACTGTGAGGACTGAAAAATATAGCAGTTTTATCAGCCTACCTTTGTGTGTGTTTGGGTGGGTGTTAGAGAAAATTCAGCATGTTTAGGAACACTGCAATTATACAGTGCAAAGAACTTGATTTGATCCCACTTTTCTCCCTTTTTCTCTGTCTGTCCTTTCAGAGAAAGTTTTTTGTAGAAGTGTTTTTTCCTATGCAAGTTTTTTGCATATAAAAATATTTGACAACTTCTGGAAAATTGCAAATATTTGTACGAGAGATGAAGTCATCAACCTTTATTTAAAGAGTAATTTTCTCCTTTTCCTGCTTTACTATGGAAGTAATCCATTTAGAAAGAAAAGTTGCATTTCTCTTCCACGATCTTTCTGTTTAATCCTGTAAAGAATACAGTCTCTTGACAGTTGCTTTTCTTCGACTATTTTCTGTCTGCTTTTGCCACAGATAACTCTGAGAAGGATCAGAACCTAAGGACAATGAGAAGAGAAAATGTACCCCAGTTAGTTTATTAATGGTGCAGTGAATACT
>KZ509663.1:10128-24329 GCA_002844005.1 Limosa lapponica baueri | reverse complement strand
AAAATTAAACATTGGAACAGTTCATCAAAAAAAGTGGGGAACATTACACTCTCACAGAGATATTGAATTTAATTTTAAAAGACAGCCATTGATCCATCTCCTGGGAGCAATCCTGTAGTCAGTGTTCAGAGCAAACCTGCGCAGATCACTATGTAGTCCCACAGCAACACTTGAGTTTCTGCGTGCTGAGCTGCCCTGGTAAAATGACATGACACATCTGACTGGGTCAGAGTCCTCAGTGCATGTCCTGTCATGTCCTATGCCCAGATCTTGGCCAGGATCCCAATACCAGCAAGTCTCTATAGAGGTACCGCAGCAAGACAAGTCCCATCTTGGAGTGGCATGTTCTGCTAGTGAGTGTGTAGAGGGCTACTTCTGGCCTGTTTGAAACACTCTTGGTTTTGGGGACATTATAGGCTGCTTTTGAATTTCCTCTCATCACTGCCTTCACATTATTCTTTGGACAAAAGGAGTTCTCAGCTTGAGAAGTTCTCACTTATCTTCCACTGCATAACTGCTCAGGTTGTATGTTAAAAACAAGCAACCCCTCCTTCCCCACACCAACCAAATGCTTTTGCAGAGTTTTTCATGGCTAACTTTTGGCAGGCAACTAAAAATGTCCCTACTGTGGCTGTGAATAGGAGAGTTAGAGTTAACACTTTAACGATTGCTAAGACCTGACAACAATAAAAGGGGACAATTAGAAATCATTTGAAGAGCAGGCTGTTGTTATAAAATGTAATTCCAAAATCCAGTTCTCTCTAGTTCTCTTCTGAACTAATAAATGTTTTCTGGTTGTCCAGGCCTAGGGTTCCTACCAGCCCCCAACCCATTGTGGGTGTGCTAGGACATTATTAACACCATAAGTAACCCGTTAGCTACGGTTCCTGATAAAGGGGGTTTGGCAAACTCAGAGGTTTTGTCTGTCATAGTAAATGGCAGGGATTGACTGACATTGCATAAACTGAAGGCCAGCTAAAACATACACTTCAGTTCTCATCTCCACAAAACCACAATGTGGACACATCTGAACTACCTGGAGAGTGATCTACAGCATGTGCCAGCTCCTGAGCCGGGTCTGGGACACTGCTATTATGCCCAACCATGACAGGGCAGATGCTAAGAAATTAATGGCAAGGAAAATAGTGCCTTGGTGCTTGTGTCTGTGCACCAGACCTTTTAAAGGACTAAATGCACATATAGAGGAAGGCAGGGTATCTCAGCAGAATAACACAGCATCAACACAACTCTACTAAATTACAGTTCTGTAAAAATATCTACTGTGGTTTTGGACTTACCTTCTCTGGTTGAAAGCTGAGGGCCCAAACTTAAAATGTTATTCTGGACAGCAAGCTTATTAGGAGTAAAATATATGCTGTGAACATAATTTTAGTGCTACCCAGCTGTAGCTGTACCCTTTTGCCTTAGTCTTCCATTCTGTGAGTGCTTATATACTAATATAACATCATACAATATGTGAGAAATAGCTTAAGAGCCTAACTGGTAAAAGAGTACACCATTACACCAATTTTTGATAACAGATGAAGCCAGAAACAAGAAAAAGAAGCAGAAGGTTGAGCAGGAATTTCATAAAAATAGAGTCCATGCCATCAAAACCAAGAAGTAAAATAGGATTTCAATTCAGTTACTTTATAAATAAAATAATTGCTGGGATATTGGGAATCTGGGATGTCCAAGTAATTGCATGCCTAAATGAGCAGAGAAAGGGTAAAGGATTCAGGCAAAGTAACATGTAAGCAGTATTCAGACAAGGAGATGTGGGAGCCTTGCCACCAGCTAGTTAGTTCTGAAGGAGAAGTGATGCCTTTTATAGAGCATGCATGTGAGGAGATAAACCGCAGTTGTCTGGAAAATATGAGCAAAACATGCCTACCCAGAAGTACAGGCATCAAAATCCCTTGGGGTGTTCGGATGCATGGCTAATAACAAAGTTAAACAGGTATCTTACCTAGGCTGCCCCAGAAGTTACAAAAAGAAGTGACTCAAGGCCAGCTAGATGGGTCTTTGAGCAACCTGCTCTAGTGGGAGGTGTCCCTGCCTGTGGCAGGGGGGTTGGAACTTGATGATCTTTAAGGTCCCTTCCAACCTGAACTATTCTATGATTCTATGATGACTAAATCATTTCTACTTGTTACTTGAAAATCTGCTCTGATTAAATGAAAGAAATCACCAAAGATGTTAAATTCAAACATGTAACGCTTCAAGGCTATTTTTGATTTGTACAAACGCCCTCCCACAGACAAATAATGCAGAGGAGGTGCAATGGAAAGGGTTTGACAGCTCTAACTAGCTTAAACTCTTACTAGAGAAAGAGTAGACCTCATTGTTTAACTCCAGACCACTGCTGAAGTGCAGAAATTTCCTGTAAAGTTTGCAATGCAGCAAAAGGAATTCAAATGTACATCAATGTAAACACATTTTCTCAAAATCCCCCAACTCTCCAGCTTTTCAACTCCCTTTTAATCCTTCTAAACTCATTTCAAGAAACTAATTTCCCGTGGATCAGAAATCACAAAATAAGACCAGAACATCTTAACATGTCTCTGCAGTTATTTCTGTCTACCATCCCTAAAGACTAATCAGCCTATGAATACTACACATGTTCATCCCAGACAAAGATATACTTCATTAACTATGATAAAGATGAAATTCAGTTTGAGATGAAGTTGTATATGCAAGGATTCAGAGATATCTAAATTAATCGGTGTCTATAGGCACATCAAGTGTCTCATTTCTCATGACAGTCAATGGAGGTATTCTCATTGGAAAGGAATTCAGCTCATCCTTCAGCAGAGAACTAAAATTAAATTCAGCTTCCTAGACATTGATGTCACGTATCATTTCAGGTGGGGTGTGTACATTCTGTGTCCCTTAATGGGTATCTTACACATCCCAGTGTGTCTGAACTGGCACTAGGGGACTGCATAGAGGCAGCTGAATCCTGCCCATAATGCTTGGTCAACGAACTCACTCCATTGGCTCTAATGGAAACTCCAACACATAGAGCACACCTCAAAACCTAATTGGGAGCCTTGAACTAAATCCTGCCTCCAAAGGCTGTTATAAACACTCTCTAGGTGATAAGAAGCACATTCTGTACACTAGACTATTTGCTATTAGCTGACATCGGTAGATGAAGCACATGATTTCAGCAGAAAAGTTAAGACTAAGTGAGATGCAATTGTATAAATAAATATGTCTTAGTTGGGATATATCCCATGTTTTATTTTAGGTGTTAGAGGGTTTCAGAAGCTTAGAGAAGGAGTAGAGGTGATGGAGTAGAACAAAGTAGAATAACTCAGTTGGAGATTTCTCAGGAGTCTTAGAGGTCCGACCAGGTTACTCAAGATCTTATTCCAGTCAGGTTCTGAAAATCTCCAGGGATGGAGACTGCATGACCTTTTTGGGTAATCTGTTCCAAATGAAATAGAACTCCAGATAGTACTCATTTGCTTTTACTTTGTGTGCACCTTTGAGAACGTTACTCAGAGGTTAATTTTCAGAGACATGTACGCATTGCATGAAGTCCTGAAGAGGCTGAATAGGAAGAAGGAAAGGATTCAATCAGATATCCACAGACAATGGCAAATTGGAAGGAGTTCTGCTGTAAATGTCATTAATAAGAACAGTCTTGGTTACCACATTCCTGTTTCAGGACAAGAGATAAGAACAACCTTACAACAGACCAAGTTATGTACGGCGAGCAGTACAGGAGGCCTGACTCCATCTTTGCCCCATAGTTAAGACTGCGCGGTGTCCCATTCGGCTTCTGTCAAGAAATTAGATAGCAGATACAGAAAAGCAATGTGGAATTAGAAGAATGAAAGAAAGAGGAAACTAAAACCAATGCAAAAGCTGTGACCTACAATATTTAAAACAAACTGAATCTTGAATTCTCTCTAGAGTCAACTAAAGAAATTCATTTAGGAGAGAAGGAACTATACCATACTTGAGCAACATATGTGGGCTTACAGTGATGTCCTCTGTAATGGGAATGTTTATTCTATATAGCCATTTCTATTCCTGTTCAAGGAAAAGAACTTGCAATTTTTAGAAAGAAAAACTAGTGAGAAGATCTTTTATTTGTCTAGCAGTACTTTCATGAAGAATATTTAGTCATCTGCAGGTGTATGAGATCTTTTCTATTCACAATAGTTTTTAGTAGAAAAGCTTGAGATGTGTTTTCGACAAGGACAGTGACACTTAACCACTACCAAATGGCTTTCTGATAGAGGAATGGGTAGTTCCTATCTCACCATATAGATATCATGTTTAAATTTGCTCGTTCATAAGGTCAGAGAACTATATGGAAAAAAGGCCCTAGTACCAAGAAATATAGTCAGATACAACAGGGAAAAGAGTATATCAAGATAATGAATTGTGCAGGAAGGTTCCTGACCAAACAAGTAGGAACTTTAGAAGTAATTCAGTCAGTTTGAGAAACAAATTGGTTTTGGCACTTTACACCATTATGTAATGGAAAATTTAATTAGAAATTAAGAAACTTGTCCAACCTTTGTATTTCCTGGCCCTAATTTAGCTAGGTCTGTTATAAAACCTTTCTTTTATGAGGGCAAATTACATTCTGTCTGTGACCTACGGAAACTTTTCATTCCCACTTCAGCTGTGCAGACAGAAGCACGGTCACCGTCACCTCTGCTTCACTAATGGCTGTGTGCCAAAGGAGTATGGAAAACATTAAAAACTCTAGGCCATGTTCTTTTCTCCTCTGCTACAACACCTCAAAAAATAAAGGAATTCTTTATTTGAAAAGATGGGGAAACTTTTGCATAAAGCATGGATCACATCAACATTCATAAGAAATGCATTTCTTCGTAGATTGTTAAAATAATTCACAAGATTTTCAGTTCATTAAATCTGATGTTAACACTTGCAGAGTAAGCTACATATGTCCAGATCAGTGTGGAATCAGCAGCTCTTAGTTCTTAGAGTAGTAATTAACATTCATACTAGGATTCCCACCAGAAAGAATATTGTTGCTGTTTACCATTTGGGATCAGTGGATTTTAAGTTGATTTTTACATGAAGTGTTACAGTACTTTGCTGCAGGCAATACTGATTCAGTACACTGGAGTTTCTTTAAAACTGTCAATTTTCAGAGCACAGAAAACATACAACTAATTGAGATACAAGGAAGCATTGATTTTGGAGATCAGTTCTTGACTTCATAGTTTGTTAGCTGAAGTAAATGAAGAAGCGTAAAGAGAGAAAAGGGGGATAAGAGCTAGCAATATTAATAATATAATAAATAGCATCTCTTAAACTTAAGCTGACCGCTGTTATATAAAAACAACAGCTGGCAAATACAATCAGCCCACAACACAGAAGGAGTGAGGAGTGAGGAATGGGAAGCCGTTCCTCCAAAAGGTGCAGCATCTGTTTTCTTATCATCCGTCCTCAGCTACCAGCTGGAGCAGAGAGGTGCTGCAGCTTGCTTCCTATCCCTTTCACTCTTCTGCCATTATAAAGGTTTGTGTACTCCTACCTCCTTATCACTGCTGCACTTGCTCTTGTCTCCTTCAGGCTGCTTCTTAGCTCACCCAGACCAGGCCTTAGGAGCCAGCAGGGATGGCTGGGAGGAAGGGGGATTAGATGGAAAAATGTGACTCATGTGAGAGATTAAAAATAAATAAATAAATAAATAAATTGCTAACCATGTCTTCCAACAAAAGAATAAGGGCTATCAAATAAAACTAGAGGGTGGTTGGCCTCTCCAAAAATGAAAGTAGTTCTTATCAGTGCAGGTGTAAGCTGTGGAAGTCCCTGTGTGAAAGCGATGAAAAGATGCGAATGCTAAATTTCATATAGCTCAAAAAAAGCTATTAGATATATCCAATGAAGTCCATGTGTCAGTGAAGGTTTGTAAAATCCACCTCTTGATAAAGAAATCTGGAGCTGCAGAGTGCTGAAAGTTCAAAAAGGATTCTGATGTCCTTGTGCCCTGGGCATCTCCCGATGGCTGTTGGGGATGATGCAGAGCCAGATGGGCTGGCACTCTTCCTGTTCTCCTGGTCTGTATTACCCTTATGTTACAAATTGCTAACAGTCTTCAGACTCCCTCTCTAATGCTCAGGTAGCTGATCCCTAAAAAGTAGCAGAAGACGAAGAGCAAATACACCTCCTGCTTCTTATTTTTCGCTGTAGCTGCCGCAGAAGTGACAGAATATGGCCCAGCATTTCTCCAGTAAGAATAAGAATACAGAAATGAACACTTTGACCAGATATGTTCTTCTGAAAGCAGTCCACTTCAGTGCTTGCATGAATACTGGTGAACACTGAAATGAGTTTCAGCTGCCTTTTCCTGTGGAAAATATCCCTGGATCTCATATGGGAATGAAAACAAAGAGATCATGGAAATCATAACTGCATGCAACCAAGTGAAAAACATTGACTTTTGAGTTAGATTAGCTATTCAAACATCTGCATAACACCCTCAAAAACTCTTTGAATGAAACTTGTTTCTTCAAATATTTTGTTGAAGATGTTCAGTGAAGATATAGGAGCCATATGATGGAGACAGCTAACCCTTAGCACACACCGTATCAGACAATGACCAAAACGTTTCTTGAAAAGCTGTTCAATTCTAACAAATGCAAAAAATCCCACATGGAAAAATATACGTTTATGCAAATGTTCCCAAATAGGATTGTTTTGCATAAATATGACAGATGTACCTAAGGTTTTAAAATTACTGTAGCCACTGAAGAAATCTTTATATGTTGTAATTCTCTTCCAGTAAACTGGATCATTTTGAGCATATAGATAAATGTGAGATGTTACTGCATGAATTTAAAGGTCATGGCATCATAGGCAAAGTGATTTCCCAGCAATGTGTCCTGTGCCCTTGACTTTATTATGATTTGTCCATTCTTAATGTCTCTGTTTATCAGTTTGGTATCCTTGCTGGCTACATCATGCATTTTTAGAGCAAATGTTACAAATCAAAGGATGATTCTTTGGAAATGGAAATCTGACAGTTTGAAAGATTTCCTGCCTGCCTAAGAAAAAAAAATCACTAAATATCAATTAAAAGTTATCTCACTTTTACTGTTTAAGTATGTCTGCACATATTTAACTGTAGTATTAATCTGGTTTGAATATTTCTTTTGGCCTCAACTAATTATCCGTAATGCCTTTGTAGAAAAGTATGAGAGCTGTATCGATACATAATCTGCTGAACAAACAAGTAAAATGGCAATTTTGAGAAGGAAAAAAAGTGAGTATTTACCCAAAATATAAGAGCACCTTAGTCTCTTAGGCTGTATTTTTAAGAGTACTGATATTAAAAATGCATAATGTAACTTGTAGAAATGTCAGCCTCTGTAGCACGTAAGTCAAAAACCAACAAAAACTTAGGACATTTGTACCAGTCTTGGAAAAAAAGTAAATGAGGGAAAACAATAAAGTTATACACATTTTTAATGACAAACTATTTTTATTCTCCAGATACTGGTGGGGTGAAAATTTTAAATCAAGGTCCCTACTTACTGGTTTTTTGTGAAGAAATCAAATATTTGCCATGTAAGCCAAGAGGTTAGTTAAATCCCTCCTACTGATTTTCTAATTGCATATTTTGTAATAAATAGTGTACCAGAGCAGTAGTTCCAACTTTTGTTATAAATTGCTGTGAAGAGGTTTTACTGAGCAAACATTGATATAAACTTTGATGTTTACAGTGAGAAGGCATTTAATTATGTGGTTATATGGTGGTGTCTGCACATTTGTGATTGAACACAAAGCTTAACCATGGATTCTAGCTGGGTACTTTCATTCTGCAAAGATGTAGGGTTCTTGTTAAAAGACAGTGATGATAAAATGTTTTTGTACATGTTTTATAACGAAGAGTTTAACATGCAGACAACAAATAGATTAAGTCACATGCAGAGAGTTTAGACCAGAGGTTTGATCTAGCCCTACGGGCTCTTTAAACCTTCATACTCCACATAAAGGAAGTGATTGGAGTCCTCTGAAGCGTTTCTAAACTCACTTACTTTGGTCACTGCAAAGAACAAGGCTGAAGCCAGAGGAATCCATGTGCGTAGACACTGTTAGCTGCGTCCTACATACCTTGCATTCAAAGCAACCACAGTCTCTAGAATATAAACTTTTGTATTTACAACCACTGTTCCCTAGATGCATCTTGTTTAGTCTTTTATCTTCTGAAGTCTACATAGAAGAATGATATTAAGGATCCATTATCCAATGTAATTTTCTTCCCCAGTGGTATTTATGCTTCCACTGTTATCTCAGCTGTGTTACTGTAAAATTTGGAAGAACTTCAAGGAAATCAGTGTAATTACTCAACATTAACGTTGTTATCACTTACATCCAAATGTTGCTTTTAGTCATGTAAGACATCTAACTTTCTTGCACATTCTCATTTCTAAGTAGTGGTGAAAAGAAACCATTACCAAAATAAAGTAATGGTGTGGAGCCTTGGAATGGTCCTGAGACCAAGAGATGAGAAATTGAGACATCAATTCTGGTGACCCTGACATCTTTGCTAGTCATAAGTAGCTCCATCAAATGCAGGGAAGTAATTGGTAGCAGAGTAAAGCTATTGAGTGAGTACTCAAGTGTAGTGCAAGTACTCTGTGGTTGCATGATCTAACAAACCAAAATTCAGCAAAGTTTCTTCAGAACTTCCAAAACATTCTGGCTCCAAGGTCACAGAATGCTTAGAGTATAACTGTAAGCATAAGAAAAGGAAAAGCAAAGGGACCACACCAGTTCTTAGAATTAGCCAGGTCCTTAAATCCCTTTTTAATTTGGGAATTACATTTTCACTGCATGTTTGTACACAGAAGGAATGACATGAAGAATGATAGCAAATTAGGTAGGCTTAACTGAAATGCTATACAAAATGCACTAGGCAGCAGGTGGTAACATTCCTATTTCTGCCTCTGTCTGACTTTAATGTCAGAAGTCGTCTATTACATTTTATTAAGACACCGGAAAATTGCAGACACGCTCCCAGGCTTGCAGGAAAAACATTCTGTAATTTGGATTAGCTCACCGGTATATGAAAGGAACTGGAGGTGCTCTGTGGTCTTTTTAAAGCTCAGAGGAAAAGGTGCAAAATGAAGGCTTTGCTAAGCAGAAAAAGGGGATGAAAGATGAAGAACCAGTCAGTTGTATAAGTAGCAGACAGTATTTATAGGAAGAAACTGCGTATGAAGAAGCGAGCAGGAAGGGGGAGAACAACAACCACGACTTCATGATACGCTGACTAGATTGATAAACTGTCTTGCAAAGTATGAAAACAGGATGGTGATGGCCAGAAAACATTTGTGTTCCATCATAACTACTACAACAGGCAGGTGAAAACCTACCATTCCTTCCTACAACTGCAGTTCAGCATCGGTCTGGTACAAATGTCAGAATAGAAGTCAGTTGGGCTTTGTGTTTATTTGTGTTGGGATCCTAACATTACAGAGCTAAAATAAACTTAATAAAAATGGAACATCTAATCTCCTTGCAGAACAGAATTTGCTCTAGGTTTCTCTTCATCCCAGCCTTCTGCATGACATACTTCTATTAACTGGGAAGGAGTGGATTAACTTCTGGGTAAAGTGGAAAAAGGTACTTTCAAGAGCTGACTGTCTCTATACCTGATTTTTCATGTGACCTTGAATGAGCCATTCACAGCCAAATTTTCTTCTTATGCTTTACTCACAGTTTACATTAAAATGAGTCTTTCCCCTTCAATAACATAATTTGAATTAATTTCCCCCTTCTCAAGGATGAATTAATTTTATCTAAATAATGTTTTATTTTCTATTAGCTCAATTCATCTTAACTGAGCTATTGACAGTGCAAACTTAACTGTTGCTAAGCTGGGCAAATCCAGGCTTTCTGCCTTGCAGAATTTCATCCACAAAAATGATGGTAGAAATGGCAATCTGACTCAGGGAGATACAGAAAGACTAATTCATTAGAGCCTTTAAAATGCAGTTCATAAATGAGAAAAACCTCTGTGGAATCTGCTTTTAGGTAGATGCAGTAATAGTCTTTTTGCCTCCTAGGTGGAGCTAAAGCACTTGTCTGCTGTACCTTGGCTTGTGGGATGGAGGAAAGCAAGTAATGTGACAAGTATCATTGCCTTCTCTTGCATTTAATGATTAGCGATACCTGCAATTTTATACATTCCTAAGAACACATTTTACAGAATAATAATAAAAAAAGGTTTGGTCTCCATTCTGCAAGGACAATCTTTTGTGAGTGTAAATCAGTCTAAAATTTACAAAGCCTTTTTTTCACTTCTCTGCAGCCCAGCAGTGCTGCTCGCTAGATACATGTTTCAGCAAGCGCTGCCAGGTATCCAGTTCAGCTTTCTGGAAAATTAATGCTCAGTTTTCTTCCCCCTAGTCCTCATAAAGGCTAGTTAAAGGACTTCTGACCCCAGGAAAGAAACTGAATATACACTCTAGATGAGACCTTATAAAGGAAGAGGTGCCACAATGTTGAAAGCAAGGAATTTGAAAATGAAACCTACAAAAGAAGAGACGCTCATCCCGAGCTGGGCGTAGACACAAAAGCAAAGCAAACCTTGCAGCTTTATTGACTTGTAAACAAACACAACCTATTAAAAACCTAGCAGAAAAACCCAGAAGAACAAATGTGACAGTGCCAATCACATGCGTGTTCTATTGCTAGGAAGGTCGTACAATGTTAGGAAAAGGGTATCTCTTTTTCAGAGCTCTGGTGGAACTTCAGTTAAGCCATAAGCACACGTATAGGTCTGTATCTGTCAATGTAATTCGGTACCAATCAGTAGGCTAATTCATTTAATTTTTACAACCTTGTTTGGGGTGAACATCAGCATAGAGTGCACTCTGCATGCCCACAGTTTGGGGTGAATACACTGAGTGAAAAAATGGAGAAGGTCTATCGAAAAACCACAGGGTGAAAGTGGAAAGGGAAGAGCCAAAAGCTCTTCATACTGTACAGAAAAATAAAATACTTACAACAGATGTGACCAGAGTCTAAGAACATTAAAAAAATAGTAGCATCATACCTAAAGTCCAAGAAGAGAAAGGATCAAGGAGTGGGTGGTGCCCCATGCACCAGCTGCGGGCTAGTGTCACCTAGCACCTGGGAAAAAGATCCTGGCTATCTGGACGATAGAGTAGTAAGTGAAACTGCCATAGCAAGTTGGCAAAGCAGAGGCACTACAGAAGAAAAGCTCAGATCCTTTCCTACGGGTTACTGAGCTTGTGTCTACGCTTTTGGACTCATGGCACAAACAGATCTGAACTGCAGCCAAAAAGGCGCTGCTGGATCTTTATGTCTGGCATCTGGCCTGTCTACAATCTTTGTGATTTTAATGGCAATAATTTATTGCAATACCTTATGGTAGTTTTTAATTATTTAATCTGCTGCTTAAGATGATTTTTAATTATTTAATTCATGTTTGTTCCCGTATGTTGCTGCATATAATAACCTATGACACTGATCCTGCAATGACTTCCTTATTGCTGTGCCTCTTTTCCACTGTGGACCTGCTTAAAGGGTCTACACATATGATGTAGAATTTCCTCACTTCTTTGAATTAAGCAATAATTATCTATAAAAAATAAGCACTGGAATATATTTTAATTCAGGTCTATAGAGATTTTTAACTCTAATATGAGTAACATGCAATACACTTCAACTAATCTATGGAGATCAGTTTAATGCAGCAAAACAGAGTGGAAATTTATTAATGTGAATGTGCAAATGTGGTGTATTTGCTTGGTAATGAGTAGAACATGTAGGACAAGTCATCTATAAATCGATAGGTAGACAAATCTGTGTACCAATAAGTTCTACTTCCTTGTGGGCTTGCAAAAGTGATCCTTTTTTAAATGTCTTTAAATCCAAGGGTCTTTGTTTACCCCGTTCTTCTTCCCCCGTGGGGTTTTTCCCTCTTATTTATAACAGAATCCATATGCCTTAGAGGAACTAAGATTTTTAAATTACGACTTGATAAAGAAAATCAGATATTTATGTTGTGATGCCAATCATATGTTATGGAAACTGAAATATTTGGAAATCAAGCTCCAGCTTTAAAAAGGGACATACTTGATGATACTGTGACTACATACAGGCTTATACCAAGTTCTTACAAGACAAGTTCTTCTAAACAGGTTTGTAATTCTAAAATTCTGGACTGTCATCTATTTTTACTCTGTATCATACTCTGAATCTGGAAACCAAGGAAAAACAGGCTATTTTAATGTTTTTTGAGCCCTGTCATTAGAATATGATCCCTACGTTCATATAGGTATTAAAATGAGATTTTTAGGCAAGGACATTATCCCTCCTTGAATTTCCTTGTGTGAAGTTGGAGTGGCTGTGACACTTTGTTTTGATATGGTACAGCATGTTGTACAGGCACGCACATCCTGACCCTGCTCATTCAGAGCACTGTACACAGTATGTTTCACAAGTTAATATATATGTTTTAAACCCAGACCAGGTTGCTATCTGGAACCTGAGGCCACAAATTTCCCTGTGAGAGTCATACATCCACTCCAGACCTTCTAGTTGAGTGATATTATGCCAGAAAACAGAATTACATGAAATTCAGGCTCCCTCTCACTATTTCAATATATTTCCTCCTCCAGGCATGCCTAAGTACTGCGAATGCACAGTCCTGATTAACAGCCAAATTCCACAACAATTCTCTAGCTTATACACCTTGGAGTTCTCCGAAAAGTTACTCATCGAAGACGGAAATATCCTATGGCCTATAAAACATGTAGGTGTTTTGTAACTGTGTAGTCTATGTTTTGGCATGGGGCACAGTATAAAGCAAACTAAAATAAGAAGCATTACATAAGCCTTTAAAGTATATCTACATAGGCCACATCTTGTCATTCTCCTCTGGCAAAATCAGTACTGAGGGCTTGGCCAGATTCTCAAACACAGCAAATGCAGTTCATACCATCTGTTAGACCTCATGACACAGCAGAGAAAAACTCCATATCATCGTGTTTACTTCACTTGTCCTTCAAAACATTGATGGTTATGTATGCCCCGATGTTTCCTTTGTTATTTAAATTTAATTTAAATATGTTTTCAGAAAAACATGTGCCCGAAGGATTAGAATCACATTAGTGCATTGCACTCACCGGAATTCAAACAGTTTACATAAAGAGAGAATTTATCCCTGTACTTTGACAGAGCTGCCGTGGAACCAGTTTGCACTTGGAAGAGGGAGTGTCAATGCATGTTGAAGGCTTACCTAAGAAACCAAGCCCATAGTCTAATCCATAGCTGAGCCCAGCTGAAAATTAATGTTAATTAAGCGGCAATTACTTTATGACAAGATTTGCATCTCAATTGATGATAGAAGGAAACAAACACAGAACTGATGTCTGGAATCACTGGACTATCCAACCATCATGGCCCATGGATACAGGGCTTTGAGACTTGCTGCAACATCTCTGAACTTGAATTCCTAAATTCCTAAAGAAGCAGCAATTCCTAAAAGAGGAAACAGTAAGAAAAAGGTATTCAGAGGTTTTTCTTCAACTTCAACTGAAGCTGTAGCAAGTTGGCATTTGAATAAAACACCTGTTTTGATAGGAAAAGAGACTCCTCCTGTGCTATTGACTAGCTGTTAGGCACCACTCGGTTTAGCAAGACCTTCAAAGAAGAAAGAAAGTGTGATCCATGGGGAAGCCGAACAGGTATGAGAAGCAGAGCAAACAGACAGCGTGCAGGGACTGAGACTCCTGGGAATGCTGGTGTTACAGATTAAAATGCTGCACAATTTTATGAGCTAGAAATCACTTTGGAACACAGATATGCCCATGGAGGATTGAGATCATAAAATTAAGTGTTAAAAAAGTAAATAATAGCTTTACAGTCATAAGAACGGTGCTCAGAACACTGTAACAGTGCTAAAAATATTTGATGACAGAAACGGCAGAGAGATAATTGGGTGGCTGTTTTGCCTTATCTTTTAAAACTAAAACCAAGAATAAGGAGAGACAGCAGATACGCTGCAGAGCTGGGCATTCTGGTATCCACATTAAAAATCAAAGATAAAACCTTTATAATAAGGGGCTTGGTCATTTGTGAGATATAATGGTCCAGCTTCTAGGAGAGGCTGTGGAAAGAAAGTGAGCCTTGCTTCCAAACTTCAAAGGGAATTGGCAGGGAAAGATCCA
>KZ509661.1:26240-37418 GCA_002844005.1 Limosa lapponica baueri | reverse complement strand
AATGATTCTATGATTCTATGATTTATTGTTAATTTTTATTCCATACAATACCTTTTTTATAAGCCAAAACTGTTTCTTTTCAGGCTCCTGCAATTTGCAATTAGCAAACCAACATTTGTCTGGAGGTTTCAAGGCGGGAGTAAAAAAGAAGAAAGCTACCTGACTACTACCTGTAGCACTGCCTTCTCTTTTACCCACTTTTCCCTTCTTAACAGCCAGTTAAATCCTCTCCAGGGAGGAAACAGAAAAGGCTTATTACCCAGAAATTCAGACTCTTGTTTGTAATATAGGTGTTGTGCCTGAGGATGGCTCATAAACTGGTTGATTCTGGGCAATTTCCCTCCAGGTATTTACCTCACTAAGGCAGTCCTCCAGAGTAATCTGACAGATCAGAATAAATGGGAACAATGACAGAAGCTGTTTTGGAAATAAGTAATTTTTTTTAGGTAGAGAACTTCTGATTTCAGTAATTTTTTTTTAGAGTTATTTCTGGAAATATCTCTTAAAAGATTTTCTTTTTTCATATTTAAAAATACTTGCTTTCATCCTGTAAAATTTATTTTTTGAAAAAAAAAATCCGGCTAGTCAAATAAATTAGTATTTTCTTGAAAAAAGTGCTGGTGTCTTGATTTGATTTGATTCAGAAACTTTAAGTGTGAGGATGAGTATGTAGCACAATATATATATAACCAGGATGTCACTGATCACCTTCACTTGTTTGTGAGTTTTGACATAGCAAATATGGCTTCCTGTAACAATATCTTAGGAATGACTTCTAATCTCAATCAAAGGATTTTCTTTTTTAGTTCAAATTGGTATTTTCCCAGGACCAGGAGCTAATAAGCCATTTCTTCCCTGTAGTGAGCATGGGCCAGAAATAGGGCCATTCCTCTTCCCATTTTCCATGTTAAATTATGCCATGATTTCCAATAGTTCTTCTGGGAACAGATAGAATGCTCCAAGTCTATTTCACAATGATTGTTCTTCATATGGGATAGGCTAAGAATGGATAGCGACAGCAGAAAGACTGACAGCATGTCCTGAGTGTGTGTGCTCATTTTTTAAAGAAGATTTTTAGGCATTTCAGATGCATGAGAAGTCAATCAAAACGGTAGACATCAGAGTCTTTGTCTTAAAATTCAATGGAAAATGGAAATGGCTGAAGGGTTGTCATGGAGAAAACAAGTAATAAAATGAGTAGGTTATAAAGATGGCTTTCCCCTCAGATAATCTGTTACAGTGGTCCAATTAAATTACCCTTCCCATTCACTCTGAGGCAATAGTATGACGATTGTAGACAACCTGGCTTTGCTTATGGATTGCCTTCTGCCATTATCCAGAGTTCTGAGAGAATGATATAATGCCTGGAGGCAGTTTATGTTGTGAACGTTAGTATTTAGCTAAAGAAGTCTTTGCTGATCAGACCTGCAGATACCCTGCAACCTTTCGTAATAAATGATCTTTCCTGTTGTGCTTTCCCAGTGCCTGTCCTGGCTGCTCTGGCTTGGTTGTAAGGACTAGTTTTAGCCAAGGAGTAATAATCTTTTAAGTTATCTGTTACACTCCATAACACATTGTTTGGCATCTGTTACCTTCCTGCATTATTAGAGTAGGTTGTTGTATATTACCCTAGCTTAAATAAATATGCCACATTAAAAAAGAAAAATCTGCACTTAGATTAAAACAGTAAAGCTATGTTTGCTATAGAATTACAAAATACAGTCCTAAAGTGTTGTAGGGAAAAAAAGCATCCACACAGTGGGGTTACTCCAGGGATGAATGCAAATCTTTCCTTACATGATCATCATCATGTGAATGTAATGAAGGCACTGTTGAGGGACTTCATTAAGAGTGATATTTTTTCTTTCAGCATTACTGTGAGGAACTTTAAAACTACATTATAAAATGGAGAATCAACCCTTTCACACGCTTTGTGGGTTAAAGCAATCCAATAAGTAGGAACAGCTGTGACTTTAATCACATAAGAAATAAACCCTTCCATTATGCCCTGCTGAATGGAGAGACAGAATGCAATAACTAAACACCAAAAGGCAGGAGGCAATCAGTGGGGTATTTATTTCCTTTTATTGTTACATGATATGCTAATTTCTGTTAAAGTAATGTTCATTTTTTAAAAATTTATTATTGACTTAGATGCAGATAAGAATTAATCAGCAAAACTCTAGTGAGTATTTTTAAGGCATATAAAGGTTAACTTCTTATTCTGCAACAGACTTTAAAAACCTATCTTGCCTTTTAACACTTTATATATTAATTTAATCATTTTCCATACTCAAATTTCTGTTTTGTCAGTTACAATACATGAGCAGAAAAATCACTTGGAACTATAATATGTTCCACAGATTTCTTAATCTCCAAGCTGTGAGCAAGAAAATAAAACTTTTCTTCATAAAGTTATCAAAAAGGAGATGAAATATTTACCTGTACAAAGCCCAAGTACAGAAGTATTTTATATTTTACAGATATGAAAGGCTAGCCTTGCTGAATTTAGTGAGTTTTTTTACATAAGTAAAGATGGTTAATTAACGGCCATATCCATAAATGATGGAATTGCTCTGTGTGATAGGGAAAAATTAAAAATAACTTTCTTTTAAAACTAGAAAAAACATGGCATAATGGAAATTGAGTCTCTGGGGATGGTAGAAAATGAAAGAAGGAAGTAGTACATACTAGGAGGAAACTATATTTTATAATTAATTACAATGCTTAGTAATTTCTATTGCATTTTTTTTCTGGTGCACTTCTCTAAAATGCTTTGCTTCTTTAATTGCACATATGTCAAGTCTTAAAAATTATAAAAGGAAGGCATAGAGACACAGGCAGTGGCATTCATCCTAACTAACTTTAGATTGCTGTATCTGAGGTAGTTATCTTGAAGTTCTGACAGTGATAGTTTGCTTTATAATCTGTCTTCAGTGCATCACCAACGTTAAAGTTAGGTACCTCAGGTTTAGTCTTGTTCTAAAACATTTGAAGATGTTTTAATTAGGTCAGGTAAATTGAGTTGTAAAGCAGTTATTTCTCTCCATTTATAGAAAGTGAAAAGATCCAGCAGCTAAAAAAATAGTTCATGATGTTTTCTCAAGCTTGACAGACTTTTTTGCAAAGTTTGGTTTCTGATCAATGATGGACCTGCAAGACAGACTCTGGGCAGCCGTGCCAGGAGAAGCAAGTCAACGGAGACGAGGTTGTGAAAGCTCTGGAAGAACTGGTTCTGACAAGGGTGGGTGTTTCAAGGAACAGGAGCTACTGATGTCTGAAAAAGTGTGGAGAGGCTATAGTAGAGCATATACACGATTGGATGAGATTAATGTAATTTGGTTTCAAACACTTGCAGTATGCATGTGTGCTACCAAGCAAGATTTCCTTTATGTGTACTGATGAACAAGATACTTTTAGGGAATATTTCACCTAACCTACCTTGGAATGAAATGAATTGTTCCCTGGAGTATCATTAACTATAAAGAGAGCCTGGCATGAGTAATTTGAATATGGATGCCTTTGTTATATGTGTTTAATTTTGGCAACATGGGTCCAAGCCATCAATTTCCTCATTTGATAAAGTGCAAGTAAAGAATTTTCATCACCATAACAAGGCCAAAAAGACACCTCTAAAGTAAATTTTGTCTCTCATGATTTAACAACTCTTGCACATCAAATGACATGACAACCTCAGAAGATGTCCTTCAAAAATCTTTACAGAGAGAGTACACGAAATTCACATATCAGCCTGACTGATGTCCAGACAGTTTTCTTCTACTGTTTTCAAAAGCTTGAGGTCTACAGACCTCATTTTCGTTCAGATCTCATTTCTTCCTTTCAATAACTTTTCCCTATTCAAGTTAAATAAATAGTTGTCCTTCTTCCAAATCCTTGGATATTTGGCCTGCCTGAAGATTTGTATCTCCTTACTTTACATTCGTCTTTCCATGTCCTTCTGGGTTTGTGCTTAGGGATGAATTACTTGCTTCAGTATTTAATGAAAATGTGAACTATATCAATCAAAGTGCATAGCTCCCTTGTGTCCTTACTTACAGCTTTAGGTTATTCATGTACAATAGCTATTTAATTGTCAATTTTTGGTTCCTGCTAGCCAACGTCCACAGTATTTTCATTTTTTTTTCAGAGAGAAGAGAGTTGGACACTAAGTATATCAGTGACAAATGGTGTAAAATTTTCTAAACCTTTTTAACAAATATTTTCAATAAGACTGATTACTTTTAATGATTTTGCTGTTGTTGTTGAAGAAATACTTTGTTAAATATATGGAAATAAGGAATCCATTAAGGATTTCTAGAGTAAAATTTGTTCTACAATTTATCAGTTGATAAGTTTATTTTTTTCTTTCTGTGTCAAATGATGTGAGTTTTTTGTTGCATGGTAGATATCTAAAGTGCTTTCAAATCATTTGCAGTTCACTAAGGAAATTTCTATTAGCAGGGCTTTTTTTAAAGCTGTGTAGTAAAAAAAATGCGGATTCTGTAAATGTCTGTTTTCTCTATATATTTCTTTTCTATGCAGAAAACATGAATGAAAGACAATTATCCCTTTCTGTTTTCTCAATTTATATGAGTACACATTTGCAGTACCAGCTTATGGTTCAGTCAATACATGAGCACAATGAGAAATGGTGCCTGCCTTTCCACAGCGCCACGTCTTTCCTGCAGCTTCTTAGAACTAGCAGGTAGGATCATGGCAAAACAATGCTGCAGCGTCAGGGACATAGAAGTCTAACGGGAAGACGCCTAAGGGAGCAGGAGTCAGCAGCAACGCAATGCAAGTGGGATGTCCTATTTCTTCTAAATTTCTTCAGTAAATTTGAAGCAACACAAGATCTTTGAGTAAACACTTTGGCTCTAAAAATTCAGTTAGACATCTGAAAAAAAAAAGATGAAGGTGCTGACTACCTTTTTACTGAACAAGATATTTGAAATGGAAAAAACTCTGACCTTTCTACTCTCTAGTTGCTAAATACCTGTGTTATAGCACCACAGGAGCCTCATGCTAGAAATGGCTGTCTTCCAAATGACATGACTGACCCTTATAATTTTTGAAGTCAGCATGTGTCCACTGACTCCAAGGGAAATAAACAGATTTACTGAAGATGAGATTTTTTTTTTATATATTAACTCTTTCACCTTGGAAATGGGTAGAATGTACCTAACCCAGGAAAGGGTATAAACTCAAGCAAACCTTGGTAAACATGATGACTACTCAGACTATTATCTTTACTATGAATGTCTACGCAGAAGTTCAGTCAAAAAGTCTTCAAAAAAGTTTTCCAAAGAATTTTCTTCTTCATTGCCAAAAGCCTCTGTATGAAAAGCATGAAACAAACTGTTAATGGCACAATTATGACAATATCTTAAGGCTCTTGGCCAGATGCCATATTCAACAGACAAAACTATCTCTGCTCTTCCTTCTGTGTAGACATTTTTTTAAACTATGAAGGATCAGATGAGAGTTTGCTGTATATTGTCAATCAGCAATATTTTTTTCTGATACAGAAAGCATGTATCAAGTTCAAAAGAGTATACTTTGAGTATACAGAATTATGCTGTTAGGGAATAAAGAATTAATGAATCTGTAGATGTTTCCAAACCAGTTTCCTTGATGGAGAAAGGGAAACAGCTATGTGGAGGCCGTTATTCTCCATTCTGGCATATAAAACTAGTGGGATACTTTAGATTGAAATAAGCTTGCCAAACTTAGATATTTGTGACATAAACATCTAGAGCTAGACTAGACGCTTTAAGGCTGCCTTCAAGATTAATGGAGAGAAATAGGTACCTTTAAAGGGAAGTTCATCTGTTCTAATTCAGAACACCACTCGTGCTGAGTCCTTCTCCAAAAATGCCTTTATTTCCACTGGTTATAAAAGGAAACCGTACTTATAAATACATACTGAGATATGTTCCTACAACCTCCCTACATTGCATTAGCCTTAATTAATCATGAACTCAAATAAATATGCAGGTTAAAATCCTTTTAACAAAATTATAAACAGAAGCTTGAGATTATAAAAACTTTCAAGTGCAAGCAAGACTAACAACAAAAAAAAGAGAATGATTTGCTGTTGAATTATGTTCTCCTTTATTGTGCGTCAATTAACTTGTTTTGAGTTAAATGAACTATACTAGTTTAAATTAACTCAAGAGCTACAGATAATCAAATGAAATTTAAAAAAAAATAATCTTAGCATATTTATTTGAGTATTTGTGTCTGGTTTTGTTTTCTGGGGTTTTTTTGGTGTACTTTTTTACAGGATAGAATGTTCCCAATCTTGCGTTACAGATTTTCCATCAGGATAAATAAATCCATAGTTCATAAATGAAGTTCTGCTTTACTGCCACTAACTAGTGAAAGAAGAAGTTCAAGCCATCATTAAAACTCATTGGTTAGAAGCCAATTCAACACGTTTAATTTTTGGTAGCAATTAAAGAAGTAACTATTGCTAATTAAGGTATACATAAACTAAATCACATACTACACTTCAAAATAACCAATCAGCTTACATTTCAATCATTTAATCATAACAAGTAGAATTCTTCAAAAAAATTAAAACACAACATTAGACCCACTATTCAGCCAGCATAAATTTTATTATCTCTCTGGCAGTCTAGGAAGCTAGCTGAAGGTCTAGTCTAATCCTATTAATATTCATAATTTACATCCCTGCTTTCTCTTATAATATTATTTATAATCTTTTTAAATTTCTGGTTCTCCTGACGCTCTTAAGATAGTCAGTACATAGTCTCTCAGTGGCTTACCAAGAAAATGCTTCTCAGTTTCAGCTGATGGATTTCTTTACTTTTCTTATGACTGGATCAGAATTTTTGCATATATGTCATTTCATTGGAGCAAGGCAGTGCTATCCCCCCCCCTTTTTTTTTTTTTGCTATTTGACATAATACCAGAGGTTTCCAATAAATATAAAAAATAGCTACCTATTATCAACCCTTTTTCTGAAGTACTTACTCTAGGTTTCAATTGATGACAATCCTGCCATAGAAATACTTTCCCAGTCACTGTTCAGATTCCGGCTATGTAATCAAACAGTTTTTCTTTTACTTTACTGGTCATATAGAGAAAAGCTGCAAAATTCCTGTGGAGAGGAAGTGATAGGCTTGCCTCTGAAGAATAACAAGCATCTAGCAGCATCTCTCTTTCTGTCAGCTAGTTTAACTGCGTATGTTTAACTGTGTATGTTTAAGAGATTGTTCTGGGTGAACGTGTTCATTTCTGTAAACATCCTGTCCTTTCCCATGGCCAGATTTGGCTCATCCTAGATAGCATCATCTTGATGCACTTATATAACAGAAGAAGATGCCATCCAAAGTGAATAATAGTCTCTGAAGTTGTCCCTGAACATTCAGTTTGAACACAATTCCAAGTACTTTATTCATGTTAACAGGGTTTCTTCTCTAGTGAACTACTGCTTTATTTAGGTATAGTATTAGAATCCGTATCACCTGAATCATTGCAATTTTAGAGGGAAGGTGAGTCTTGGTATTGCATGAATAAAAATCTACCTTGCTTTAGAAAATTAGGATCCTGAATGCCTGATGTTTTAGAGAAAGTTCAGGATTCTTTCTTTTGTAAAATCGACTTTGCTGTAACTGGAATTAAAGAAAATGTTCATTAAGCTCCAGACACATGGCACAGATAAGAAAACTTCTAGGACAGAGCTCCGGTTGGTAGGTTAATATTCTGACATGATAGATTAATCAATGTAAACCACATAGTTCAGTTGAAACTGCTGTTCCAAATTGCCAATTTCATCTTCATCCAGCAGAGAAAATGCCAACCTTTCTCTCCACAGTAAAATCTTCTTGTTATAACAATGAAGCAACTCCAGAGTTACTGTTATTGTGAAACATCTGGTAACTACAAGATGTAGCTCCTGTGAGATAATCACATCCCTGTAAAATTAGAAGAACTTTCTGAACTTTGTTGTATTTCATGTTTTGTAATACCCCTGAGCATGGTTGGCTCATAATTCCGTAATCACTTTGCCTCTGCACCAGAAATGAAACCACAGATGCTACACTTTGCTATAATGGCCACCGCTTAACATAAATAAATGATCAAAATAACAGGATTGTTCATATATAAAATATATACACCACAATAAATACCGTGGGAAAGAAAGTTGCTGGGAACACACTAAAATAGGTGCAGAAGGCCTCATTATGGACATCATTAAAAATAGATCAGGAGCTAGAAAAGTAAAAAAAAAAAAGCTCTTCATTTCCACTGCACTACTTTTATAGTGAAATTTGAATTGTCTCCTCAGTTTGTTTTTCTTCCTGTTAGAACTTTTTCTTCCCAGTATAGGACCATCTTTAGTGGTCTTTGCCTTCAGCAACTTATAAAAGAGGAAAGTAAGTCAAAAAATGAAATTTTGTCTTCTGATAACACAGCTAAAAGAAACATGATTCTCTAAGTAAAGCATAGATCACATAAATAAAATAATAATAATAAAAAAGCGAACTAGAACTTTGTACTTTTCACTTTTCTTAAGCTTTTTTTGATTAATTTTTTTAAGTTATCTGAAAATGACAAGGGAAATTTTTTGACAAAACCAACACATCAGAGTGAAACAGAGCTGGAAATAATTGCAATAGCCACTGTTGCTTTCTGAGCACCACTTACTCTCTCATCTGATCTAAACTCTTTGAAAAAATATTGATTCAGGGAATATAAGGGATAGTACTCGTGTTACAAACAGTTATAATAAATAACTTACCAGAAAAAAAATGTATTTATAGATACTTAGCACTTTGTATAAACAATGAAGAATTTGGAATGAGGTTTTTTTTAGAAAAAAGAATGACTACAAATGAATGATAAATAACACTTTTGGATATTATTGTACACAAATGACTGGCAATCTTAAGGCAGAGCAGAGGTATTCTTGGCAGGTAATGTTAAATATTTTAAGGACAGTTTCCCCAGGGATGGTTCTGCACCATGACTTACTGCTTCTAATGCATATTTCAGGAAACAGAATATATCAAAAGGAATTACATTTTTGTCTGACAAAAAACATCATACTGCACCATATGAGAATAGAATAAAATATTATTTAAGCAATATTGACAGAAATGGCACATTCTTATATTAAAAAAACGTCTAACAGAGGTTTCTTGTGATACCGCCTCGCATGCCTATGTTGCTTTTCTGTGTCCTGTGACTTGCCGAGACATTTCCACCTCTTCTAATGCTATAATTTTGATTTTATATCATTTAATAACCATTTTTCATTCACTAACAAAATGGTGGCCTATGGTGACTCAGGCCTTCTAGCGCAATGGTATTCCTTCTGTATTGTACAGCAAGTCAAATATTAACTATAGTAATTTATTTGTATTATAATAACAAAGGTGGTTTATTAGTTGGTGGTTTGTTGTTTGCTTAGTTTTTTGGTTTTTTTTTTTTTTTAAATATACTATACTTTTTTGTATCGTTGTAGATTTCTAATTGTACTGTGGAACATAGTTTACATAGGTCTAAGAACTAACTGCCGTGGTTACAATAGATTGAGTCAGCTCTTACACTGGGGACACTGGGGCCCATTTCCTCTATACCTTTACCAAAAATTGGTTTAGTTAAATCTTTCTGAGTTATTTTCCTCTTACACTAATCAGAGACAATGGTCACGTAAATGCCAGCAAGATGCCTGGCATCACAGCACACATGAAGAGGAAATTCATTTTGGGAACAAAATAAACTGTGTCTGTACACTAGTCCTCAGTGAGGGGGAGATTCCTACACACTAAAAAGCTTTGGAGCGGCAATTACAATGTGTGATTTGAACCTCAAGGAAAAAACAAAAACAAAATAAAAAATAAAAACCAAAAGCAAACCAAACCAAAAAAAAAAAAAACCCAAAACTTTCTATGTTGGCTTGGTAGGACCATTTCTAAGGCTCATTGTGTATATAGTGCACAATAATGGCATATTTGGCACACAGAAAAATGGCCTCTGTTATCTCTACTTACCTTTCATTCCTTCTATCCAGTCCTTGTAAACAGGTATCTATTTTGCATTGGTGTGAAGAGAGAGCTGCCATCAGCATGAATTTTAGCAGACCAAAACTTTTCCTGTGTCTGTAAAGCCTGTTACTGCACGGTACTGAATCCTGCAGAAGGTAACATCATAAAGAACTTTATACATCCTTTAGCAATATACTTGTTTTTTGCTTTTTCATCTGCCCAATACAGTGCAAGAATGATGTATATATGGAAGCAGTGGAGAATTGTCTGGTGAGCTTAATGGGCAATATGTTACGTTTTGCCATAGTACTTCTATACCATATGGCACGCTCAAGTGTTGGAGTCTCTTCACTTCAGGTGGAGGCTTTTAATAGTTCCATGTGTCAGAAGTGTCCGAAACTCACAAATGTTTGTTGATCTGGAGTAAACATAGCCAATGACACTATCCTGCTAATTTTTATTAAGGTTCTATGATGTTAACGAGTTATAAATTTACTCTGCACAAGTCTGGGATAAACGTCTTCAGAAACTGCAATGGATGAGAATATATATTCCCAGCAGGCAGGCAGCAGCATGGTGAGCACCCAGCATAAAGAAGTGGCCTCTGCTCCTCCTGAGCTTCTAGCACCTGGTAGAGCCAATGCAGCCATACAGACAGAGCTCCTGTTCAAGCATGCAACCACTCAGCTTTCCAGCTGTGGGATGTGTGAAGGGGTATTCCTAGAGGTGGAAAGTGATTGGAACAAAAAAAAGTGTGGAACAAAAGCACGTGTTTTCAGACCAGACCCTCTTTTCAGAGAAGCTTGCTGTCTCCCTAGGGCCCAAATTAGGGACATGACCACAAGACTGAAGAACCTAGTAGAACCTTCAGACTACTATCCATTCCTGCTCTTTCACCTGGGTACTAATAATCACAGAATCACAGAATCACATGGGGTTGGAAGGGACCTCCGGGGATCATCTAGTCCAACCCCCCCTGACAAAGCAGGTCCACCTAAAGCAGGTTGCACAGGAATGTGTCCAGGCAGGTTTTGGATGTTTCCAGAGAAGGAGACTCCACCACCTCCCTGGGCAGCCTATTCCAGTGCTCTGCCACGCTCAAAGTAGAGAAATTCCTCCTCGTGTTTAGGTGGAACTTCTTATATTCAAGTTTGTGCCC
>KZ509661.1:9291-19794 GCA_002844005.1 Limosa lapponica baueri | reverse complement strand
TTGGTTGGTTGGTTTTTTTTGTTTTTATTTGGTTGGACTAGATGATCTTGAAGGTCCCTTCCAACCTAGGCGATTCTGTGATTCTGAGTATAGACTGAGAGAGGAGTGGTTGGAAAGCAGCCTTGCAGAAAGGGATCTGGGGGTGCCGGTAGACATCAGGCTCAATATGAGTGAGCAGTGTGCCCTGGCAGCAAAGAGGGCAAACCATATCCTGGGGTGCAGCAAGCACACTATAAACAGCCAGTCAAAAGAGGTGATTATCCTGCTGTATTCAGCATTAGTGCAGCCACACTTTGAAGGTGGTGTGCAGTTCTGGGCCCCATAATTTAGGAATGATGTTAAGGTCCTTGAACACATCCAGAGGAGATCAAAAAAGCTGGTGAAAGGGCTGGAAGGCATGTCCTATGGGGATCAGCAAAGGTCTTTGGGTTTGTCTTGTTTGGAGAAAAGGAGGGTGAGGGGTAAACTCATTGTTCTTTACAGCATTCTGAGGAGGGGCAGTGGAGAGGGAGGTGCTGATCTCTTCTCCCTGGGAGAAGATAGGACACATGGAAATGATTCAAAGCTGTGCCAGGGGAGGTTTAGACCGGACATTGGAATCATAGAACAGTTTGGGTTGGAAGGCATCTTTAAAGGTCATCTAGTCCAACCCCCCTGCAATGGGACATCTTCAATTACATTGGGTTGCTCAGAGCCCCATCCAACCTGACCTTGAATGTTTAAGGGAATGGAGCATCCACCACCTCTCTGGGAAACCTGTTCCAGTGTTTCACCACTCTCATTGTAAAAAACTGCATCCTTATATCTAGTCTGAATCTACCCTCTTTTAGTTTAAAGCTATTAGCCCTTGTCCCACCACTACAAACCCCAGTAAAAGGTCTGTCCCCATCTTTCTTATAAGCCTCCTTCAAGTACTGAAAGGCCTCAATAAGATTCCCCCTGAGCCTTCTCTTCTCCAACTTTCTCAGCCTTTCTTCACAGGAGAGGTGTTCCATCCCATTTTTGTGGCCCTCCTCTGGAATTGCTCCAACAGGTCCATGTCTTTCTTGTACTGAGGACTCCAGAGATGGATGCAGTATACTAGGTGGGGTCTCATCAGAGAGTAGTAGAGAAGCAGAATCTCCTCCCTCAACCTGCTGGCCATGCTTCTTTTGATGCAGCCCAGGATACAGTTGGGTTTCTGGGCTGTGAGAGCAGATTGCTGGCTCATGTTCAGCTTTTCATCCACTGGTGTCCCCAAGTCCTTCTTCTCAGGGCTGCTCTCAGTTCCTTCATCCCCTAGCCCAGATTGATACTGGGTGTTTCCCTGACCCAGGTGCAGGACCTTGCTCTTGGCCTTGTTGAGCCTCATGAAGTTCACATGGACCCACTACTCAAGTCCTGGTCCTTCTGAATGGCATCCTGTACCTTGGCAGTGTCAACCACACCATTCAGCTTGGTGTCATCTGCAAATTTGCTGAGGGTGCACTCAATCCCACTGTCTATGTCATTGATGAAGATATTAAACAGTATTGGTTCCAATACAGACCCCTGAGGGACACCACTTGTCACTGATCTCCATCTGGACATTGAGTCACTGACCACTTCCCTCTGGATCTAACCATCCAACCAATTCCTCATCAGCTGAATAGTCCATCCATCAAATCCGTATCTCTCCAGTTTAGAGAGAAGGATATTGTGCAGGGTGGTGTCAAAGGTCTTACAGAATTCTTAGTAAGACTTAGTGCTGAGGAAGCATTTCTTTACCCAGAGGGTAGTCAAACCCCGGAACAGGCTTCCTAGAGAAGTGGTTGATGCCCCAATCCTGTTAGTTTTTATGAGGCATTTGAACAATTAATAACACGCTTTAACTTTTGGTCAGCTCTGAATTGGTCAGGTAGCTGGACTAGATGATCGTTGTAGGTCCCTTCCAACTGAAATTATTCTATTCTATTCTATTCTATTCTATTCTTTTTGCAATATGTCCAGACTCCTCACACTTACAGGAAGTGGTGAATTTTCATTTTTATTTACTATTTCTACTTTCAGTTACTTTGGGAACAGATAAATTCTGAAGATAATCTATGCTTTTGTGCCTCAGTTTCCTATAAGGAAATGAGAATGCTTTCATTTATCTATTTTGAATTGTATGGAAAATATAGTGCTATAAATCACAATACAGAGTACTTACCGTAAGAGTCTCTCTCACTACCTGTTGCTATCCCTCTTGAAGACAGGACAACATTATGTACCACTTGGAGTTTTTTGATAGTATTTATTTTCTCATTTTTCATTTGCTCTTCATGTTTCCTGATACTCCTTTCTAGCATAGCTATATATATGCTTTTTCTGGCTGCTTTGATTTCCAGTAGCTTTAAGAGTAAATGTAGTTGGGAGAAAATAATGATTTAATATATTTTTTCCTTTTGCCTTTTTTAGTTTCATTACTAAACCCAAACAAACAAGCAATGACCAAAAAAAGAACAAAAAAAACCCCAACCATAAAATCTTGCAGGGTTCAATTCTGCTAGGTACATTCCATAACATAATAGCCACATTATCATGTTTCTTATTTTCCATCACTGTTATTGTTTTTGTTTTGATCACATGCGTATTTTAGTGACTTATTAAAAACTTTATCAAAGAATAAAGTAGCTATATAAATCACACAGTTTTCCTAACTTCAATGTACTCTACCTGAGCCCATTACCTAGCTTTTTAAATTATGAGCTTTTCCTAGCTATAGCATTAGTTTTTATTGTAGCGAATAATATCTTGTATTAAACACACATTAATTATAATTAAGATTTTCTGTACCCTTCTTTGACAGTAACTCTCTGTGTGGTCCTGGGCAAACTAGATGAAGTTCCTGTTTCAGTTACTCACTAGATTGCAATGAAAACTCAAGAACAATTAATATAGGCATCTAAATGCTAATGCCCAAAGGTCTTGTAGCTATTTTATGTGAACAGGCCTTCATTTCATTTGTTGACTTCGTGAAGGCATTAGCACTCAGACTCATAGAACACTGAATTTCAGAGCACTTAGAGCTTTATTTCAAATTTCAACAAAGCAGAATTTTACAGGCAAGTCTGGGAGCTTCTGCTTCACATTTGATTTTATATCACACCTATATAGCCTGGTGTTCATGTGCTGCACTCTTTGATCTGTTGATTTGCTCATGAACAAAAATTCAGAGACAGAAAGAGCTATAGCTCAGTTACTTTAAGTCTGATATATTAGATTTGTTGCTGATAAGTAGCCTTTCACATGTAGACATACAGTGGTCAGGATTTCCTAGTATCTTACAGTGATCCGGCCTTTGCTATCTGGAAGTTAATGGTGAAGTAAAAAAAGAGTATTTTGTAAGCAAGTAATGACACATTATTTGCTGTCTATAGAAAAACACCTAAGCAGGTTAGACTGAAAGATGAAGGCCCAAAAGATCAATAGAAACATATTCTGGGGTGAAGAATGAAATTACTGATTGCTAATTTATTTTTCTTTTAAATCCTTATGAACAGAGAGAGTATGGATTCCACTCTGAATTTTCCTTAAAAAAAAAAAATAAAAAATTGAGGTATCTGTATGTAAGATTTTGTGAAAACTTTGCTCATCTGCTCGTCTTAGCATTTTTCTATCAGAGTAACCAAATCTCATCATGTTCAATGAGACTTAATCTTATCTAATACTTAAAAAAGATAATTATATTAGTGACTCTCATAACACATTAATGGATAGAAGCACTAATATGATACAGCACTAATTCAATTTGTTATAAAGTGCAAATATAAGACTTAAAGTTTTCGTTTCCTGAGAAATATCAGTGCTGTCTGCTCTTTCTTTTAACATTGACTACAGGGGAAGCCTTGTCAATGAGCAACCCTAAAATTACCACCAATACTTTCAATGGACAGATGCTTCTCCAGTGAAGATAAAAGACTGAAAATGTCGAGCTATTTCAGAAATGAAAAAAAAACAGTAACGTATTTTTTTTCCTTAATGTAGTGAGTTATTTAAGAACATCTAAAAGGGTCAAAGTATGATTTCCCACAACACACGCAATACATATACATTTCTAGCCTTTGTTTTCATTAAACACATCAGTCAGCGATGTACAAGTGCAACTCTAAGACTGGTACACTCAAATATAGATAATGAAAAATAATCTTAACTTCATAGACTACAAAATTTAATAACTTTACTAGAACTTGATTGTTTTATAAAACAGCTCAAGCCTGATTTTCTAAGTCACAGCTTTCATCACAGCTGTATTTCTTCCCCCCCAGCTTTTGTCCTCCTGCTTTTGACCTCTTTCCAGGTTGAAAGTAGTAAATAGTATTAAAATTGCTACAACACATCATCAACAAGATAATATCCCATTGTAAAAGATGAGGAGAGATGCACATAGACCATCTGTGATTTGTTGGGTTTAGGACTGCTGCTCTGTCAGTGGCTAGACCGTGCGTAGAATCCTCACACCTCTAGTTCTGATATAACCCCTTAATGGTGTGGGTAACTTTCTGCCTTCCAAGACCTTTGTTAATGCTTTTTTTATCTTCCATGGGTCAGTACAACAGGTTGCTTTTCAGCCATTTTTCTGCTATTTCTGCCTTACTGTGTTAGAGGATTTCACGTGCTATTACAGTGTTCTCAACCACATTGAGAATGTGGGAGCTGTGGGGATAAAAAAAATGCACAACACACACTTATTCCTTTAGTAGTGTTAGCTGCTGAAGGAAGGGGAAAGAGTCAGTGGGGTAGGAAAGGGATCTTGAGAGATGTTAGTTAAGATAAAGAAGTTAAAACCTCATTAGTATTCCCCTCTGGCAAGTTCTGAGTATCTTCTGCTTCTCTTATTGGCATGCAAGTCCATTCTTCACAAAAGCAGAAGGTACAGAAAAACCCTAGCAGGGCTGCATCATCATTGGCAACATTTTCATTCATGGGGAATCTCAGTTATATATAAAAAGAAAATAAGTTTAGGGGAAGGTATATAAAATGGAGATTGACAGGAAAATGTAGACGAATGGAGACTGAGAAGAGACATGCAAAAAACCAGAGTAGAAATGGTGATACAGGAAAGAGGAAAGAAATAAATACTTTCATCTTAATATGAGGGCTGGATATGAAAACCACTTCTGTTTTGGTTTTTAGTTCTGTTTTTACTGAGTGGAATACAATTTATACTTGTTTTTCTCTTGTACTGCTGTTTATTAAACCTACTACTGTATTATTTTTTCCTTCTCCATTTCCTCTTACCCTACTATTTGATTTGCAAATGACTGAACAGGAAAATCTCAGAACTTTTCCTTGCTTCTCATTATTTTAAGTGCACAAAATTTGTTCAGAACTTCTTAGGCACATTCTTAATTTCCGTACTTCAAAGTCTCACACTGAAATTTTAGCCATATGTTAGTAACAACTGGAGTTCAAAATTAGAAACTTTCACAGGTCTGGACAGAGGGTATAACATTTCTTGTTATAAACAGGGGAGTGGGAAAAAGCCCACACAATGTTACTGACTGAATAGAGATTGACAAAAATGCAAATGGCAGACTTTATTATCAATAGATACAGTTATGAAGTGGTGGAGGTGGGTGGGATACTGCTGTTCATTCTGCCCATGGTTCATAAGCTCTGCAAAATACTGTATGCTAATGGTAGTTCATGTAAGCTAGTAGGCATGCAGCCAGGGTGAGGAAAAGAACATTCATAGAGATGTTATAAAAGAGACTACTGATTGCTGAAATTTACATGAAGAGATTAGGATCTCACTCGACTGGTTTGCACTGCAGCATACAGAATGCAAAGTGTAAAAGAAAACCATGTTTTGGCATAAGTGTTTTCTAATATTTTTGTTTGTCCACAGTTCCTATTTCTTTTTCCCTGCCGTCTACTTTGCAGGATGCTAATCTATAAGGGGACAATAAAATGCTTTGCAATAGAGCGTTCTGGAAGATAACTGTCAATTTACTGATAAGTAATTGTTCTCCTTTGTTCTTCACATCCTTCAACTATTTATATGGTTGTTGCCAAGTCAAATGTATAAAATAAATGAAAATGCTTTTTCAAGAAACGGAAGTGGTTCAATTTTTTCTTTTTTAGAATGTCATGTTTTAAGTTTAAGCACGTGGAACAACAAAATATTTCCTACCCGAAAAAGAAAAAAAATTGCTTTAGTTCATCTTTTGATTTATTCTGGTTGGTAGATTCAATACTGAATAGAACCCAAGAAAAGTTTTGACTCATGCACAACTAGTATACAGTTTAAATAATTTTATCTCCTATAAAATATTCTTCTTGGCTGAAGAAATTATTTCAAAAATTTCATAATGTAGCATTTAATCATTTAAAGATCTTTAGAGTTATAATTCTTTTGAATTTTCAAATTTAAAATTCTTTACTAAGAAAGCTTTAAATAAATATTTTATGTTGTAAAATAACGTTACAGTCTTTGTAATGCTTATTTTTCCCTGTATCCAGATAAATAACCATTTAAAAAATTAAGATTTCTAATCAAATGGGAACACTACTTAGACATGAATGTAAAACTCTGCCTCAGCCTGCTTCTAAGAAGAGGATTGAAGAAGTCACTTGACCGTACTAATTGAGACAGAAGAAAAAGATATGAAATTCTGCTCTTAGAAAAAGAAATAAAGTAAAGGGCTTCACTTCTCAGGAGAGATTCTTGCACTTCTATGTGAAATGTGGAGAATTAGAGGGGCAGAAAATAGAGAAAAGGAGCTGTAGCCAGAAAAATAAAATAGATACGTTAACAATTAACAACATTAGCATGTTAATGATTCTCTCTTTCATTCTTTTTTTTTTTTTTTAAATCAAGTCATCCAAATCCTACTTGAAACTTAAAATACTTTTCATATAATGACTCAGTTAATGGCTGTGACTCATCTTATCTGAGTTCAGATCTCACAATCTGTTAGTCATTTGAACTTCTAGGGGTATCAGAGAGAGATAGCAATTTCTGAAAATGAATTAACTCTGGTTTAAGGTATATGCTCCAGGGAGGTATGAAAAATTGTTTCTGGAGGTTCCCGTATCCAGTATTTGCATAGGGGTCTCAAATCAAATCTCCAGACATAGAGATCTAGTGACATTTGTGATGTCCCACAGTATCTCAGACATCTTGATAGAACTGACAAATATGAAACAGGGTTTATGGGAATCACACACTTCTAAAGGAATAACTGGATGGTAGGTGGTATACCCTAAAGCACCTCAACTATCATTAGACACCTATCTGTGGGAAACAAAGTGAATCCAAGTAGCCTAGACAGCTACTTCAGATCAGATGCCTAACTCTCCAGAGGTGGGATTAGACACACCAGATTCATTCACGTTCATTTGGATGTCTACAATGATACTTTGACATGTGAACTGAATGTCTAAGTTACCATTATAGTCAATAGAGATCTAAGATTCAGCTCACTGGTGCCATTTAGGATCTTCAGAATATCCCACTTGACTTCCAGTTGCTACACCATAAAGATTTAGATCTCCCATAGGTTTTGTTTCATCTTTCTCAGTTCCATATAGGTGTGTCCAGTATTCTAGAGCACCTCAATAGCATTTTACACTGATTTGTGGGTAGCCTAGTTTAGTCCTAGATCTCCATTAACTACAGTGAAAGTTTATGACCCCTGTTCATACATGTAGACACCAAATTTAGATATCATGATCTGGAGCGGAATACCATCCTATATGTGTAAATTAAAATGTGATTAATTACATTCTCTTTTTCAGATTGTATGTCATAACCCTTTTCAGGGTACAAAAGGTTGTTGTCACCCCAAACTATGTCACAAACTTTGTCAAACAACTTTTCAGCATAATTTCTGAGGCAACTTTAATGACAGCTTTTGAGCAGTTGTTTTTCAGATAGATTTCATTTTAATATTCTTTTTTCCCTCATTTTCCATAAGAAGAGAGTGGCCTTGTTACTTGCCTGTAGCCCAGTGATAAAAATCATAATAAAAACACATCTGCAAAGATTTTAATGGTTTAGCATAAGCACTACAATGCAGATTATAAACATTCTAATAAGTCCCCACTTATTTACGTAATATCTTTAAAGTCTTATCGGTAAGTAATATGAAGTTTAAAGAAAGCTGAAGGCTCTTATCCTGCACATATGCATACTGTTTTCAGCCCTTTTAGCCTCTTACTTAATATAACCCCTCACTGATGTATTAGGCAAGGAAAAGTGACCTGAGAGTGACAGCAAAGCAGGCAGGACAGTGCCCTCATGGACTGACCTGCAGCCTTCAAGCAACAAGAACAGAGCAGGGCTTGTGGTGGTAACCAGGGTCAGCCAAGAGTCCTGCCATCACTAGACACGGTGATGGTGATGGTGATGAGACAGGTCAGGCCCCATAAGCTGCAAGGGCTGGGAGAGCATATGTACAGCACAGAACAGCCCAAGCAAGGAGCCAGGGCAAGGACCTGAGCTGAAAGAGTCGATGGAGGAAAGCTCTAGGTGTGGCTTCTCATGTCTCTTCTCCCAGCAGTGTGCTGGGAGAAGTGTGCCCCAGCTGCAGCATATCAGACCTGTCCTTGAATACAGGTAAGCAAAGGCCTGGCAAGGGAAAGCCCTTGTGGACCAGGATTACAGATAAAGACTGTTACAGCCTGGTCAGGGCAATCACAGCCTGTTGGTGCATTCAAAACTCTGATATCATTGCCATATAGATTTTCACAGAAGAGTGGAGGACTCCGTAGAACAAAATACCATGATTTCAAATCTGATTTCCACTGGATGAGTAAGTATTTAAAATATTAATAAATATATATGTAAATATATACTTGCTTTTATGTAATAAAAATGAGCTCAGGAGATTTTTTTATTCTAATATTGACACAAAAAATTATAATTGAACAAATTATCATATCTGAACAGTTAGTTTAACTTTTAAATTTCATCCTTTTTGCTCCTGATATTACATTAATGGGACAAACAGGTAACATTTTTCTCTAAGGCCACAATGGATGGATCAAGCAAAGAAAGGCCGCATGAGCTACAGGTGAGAGTTGAAGGACTATAGATTCCCTGTTTTTTTGCTTATAAAGGTCAGAAATCTGGCCATGGTGTGCTACAATACCTCCATGTCTTGTACACCAAATAGCCTTTTTGCTGAAATAAATACCTAGGAAGGAAGAAAAGGAAAATACGTGAAAGGAGGCTTGGCACGTGCACTGTTTAGGAATAGTTTTAGTGAAGGTCTTTTATCATTGATTAATAACTACATTCAGTCTAGGTTTATATTCAATGGTGATTGATGGTTTTGACTGTAGTCATTTACCATCTGTTTTTGTTTCTCTCTCCCCTTCCTGTTTCTTTATTGCTCTTTGTTTACTTCATCCATTCCAGATGTTCCTCCATTTTCAGGGGTTTCTTCATTCTCCTTCTGTGTTTGAAACACTCCTTTTGAAGATGGTGACCACTAAATCTGCTTCACTTGTTTCACGTATGTTCTTCAAAAGTCATTTCAGATGGTATACTATGTAAGATGGACAAGAAATAAAATACCACAAATACAAATGCAGAAAATTATGCAAGATTATTATATTGTCCATAGAATAAACAGATTACTATCTTTACATGGTCTCTTCCTTATGAAGAGAAGCACTGTGCCTTACTCTGGCATGCAATATCCTTCCTTTAGTAGAGAAATATCCCTAAAAGTCAGAACCTTTGTCTTCAGAGTATAGATAAACCTCTTGTGAAGGAGGCATTACTGTAATTATTGTGTTGTACATAGCCCATATCACTGGAATAACAATAATTCTTTGATGAATGTTTAGCTTTTACAGTATGTATATAATAATTAACAGATTATGCCTTAAGAAGCTCTCCATATAACACATACCTAGAAATACATGTAACACATCTATGTAATGCTTAGCCATGGAATGATATAAACCACAATGTTCCCAGATTAAACTCCTGTTGAACACAGATAAAAATAAGTATTTATGTTTAATTTGTACCATAAATTTCTGAGAACGACATCTCAGTATTTTCACATCAGTTTCCACTTATTATGATGTCAGCTCCAGAAAAACTGTGTCAGAAAAAAAAGATACTCTGGACAATCTAGTTAATATGGCAAAATTCAAAAATTTATTCCTTCATGATAATCAAACACATATATAGAAAATTACTATTTAAACATGCCAGTAAAATATTAATCTGACTTCACTACTATGAATCTTAAACCCCTATTAAGATATGATTAAGTTTTTCTTGTAGCAGCGTTCCTGGATATTTAAAGAATGATATGGCAGATTAGAGAAACTCTCTGTACTGAAAATCAGTACAAGTGATGTCACATGGGACCTCTCAAGTATAAAGTGCCCTACTTCCCTCATTCACAATGTCAATGTTCTTTTACTTTTTAGAAATATCTATGTTTTTCCAGGATTGTAACCCTGTCCTAACTGAAGGAATTCTATTTTTTTTCAGCTCTGTTCTACCACGGATGTAAGATCAAGGAATTATAAAAT
>KZ509660.1:12243-29635 GCA_002844005.1 Limosa lapponica baueri | reverse complement strand
AAAAAAAAAGATAAAAAAGGCTTTATAGAGAGAACTTCTTTGAGCAAATGAAAGGCAGTTTCTTTTACACTCCTGCTCCATCTCCGTTGTCAGGTGCTGACTACAGGTCTTTTGAAAATTGAACAGAACTCTTCAGATACTCAGAAGTAATAGACATGGTAGGAGACGAAGCGCCATTTATCAGGAATTATCAAAATGTAGAAGAATGTTGTATATCCTTCAACAGGAAAACTAAGGATTCCATATTGGAGTACCAAGAAGAAAGCAAGCAAGCAAGCAAGCAAGCAAAGGAATTAGACACATATATGTACAAAAAGGGAACATAAGTGTGGAATACTTTAAAAAAAAATATATAGTTTGCACCAAATTCAGAAGGCTCCTCCAGATTAGGAAAAGTTGACTTTAGCATTATAGAGGATACAACATCTAGGCTATAAGGGAAGGGTTGCACCTTGAGCACAAGTAATCTGTCAGTCACTATGTCAGCCGCCAGCATATGAAGAACTTTCCACCAGAGCTGGTTGTGAGCCACAGCAGCAGACAGGGATCAGGTGCCACAACAACTCACCTCAACTGGCACCAGATGCTGCGGGCCCACCTCTATTGGACACCTCTGGGTCTCAAAATGCTGATAACACACTGCTGTTTTGGCTGTTGCTGAGCAGTGCTTAACACAATGTCAAAGGTTTTCTTTGTGGTTTTTTTTTTTGGTTTGTTTACCCTCTCTGCCATCCAGTGAGTATTCTGGTGGCGGCAAGAAGTTGGGAGGTAACACAGCGGGGACAGCTGACCTGAACTTACCAAAGGGTTATCCGATACCATATGGTATCATGTTCTGCCATTAAGTTTTGGGGAAAGGAGGAGATAGGTGGACACTTGTAGTTATGGCGTTTACCTTCCTGTTATGCATGCTTAAGCCCTACTTCCCAGGGAGTTACAGGACATCTGAGGCTCTGCTTCGCAGGGAGTTACTAGACATCTAAGGCTCTGCTTCCCAGGGAGTTACTGGTCATCTTCCTGCCAATGGGAAGTGTTGAATGAAGTCTTTATTTTGCTTTCCTTGCACACAGAGCTTTGCTTCACCTATAAAGCTGTCTCGATCTCAACCCATGAATTTTTAGCTTTTGCTTTTCCAATTCTGACCCACACCCCACTGAGGGGGTGTCAGCAAGAAACTGGGTGGGGGATCAGCTCCTGGCTGGGGTCAATCCAACACAGAGAAAAAGGCTTGGCTGAAGGCAGAGAACTGACAGTTCAGTGCACGATCTGCTGTGTCAATAATACTTACACTACTATACTCTAGCTCTGCTTTGCTGACTTTTGCTTTACACAGAAAAGGAAGTTTTGCAAGGGATGGAAGACTTCTGTTCTCAAAAGAAAGCACACCATTGCTCTTCTCTCTTGCAAGTCAGAATTAGCATAATCTTGGTTATGTCCCTGAAAACTGTTACTAAGTACACAGTGTTTAATGTCAACAACTGTAAAACTACCACTCTACAGTGATTACTGTTTTTCTTTCTTCACAGCTATGACTACTACACAGTGCATGATCTTTTGTTTTATTTAGTATTCCAAATGGATCCAAAAAATCAGTCTAGCATTTGCCATTCAAGGTAATAATATCTCTCTGAAAAGCAGAGGTAATTTGTAGAATAGATGTCTCAGACTTGTTAGTTTTAACAAGGGGGAATGAATCAGAACACTTTTCTTCCCTTACTTCTCCTTTAGAGCCTGAATAAAGCCTTAGTTTTAACACTGTTCTTATTTGGAAATATGAAAAGTTGACAGTTACCTGAACTCTTCAGAAAAGACATCTTTATGATAAGTAGAGGTAATCACATAAACTGCAGTCTTTGAGAACAAGATTAAATCTAATGCCTGACTATTTAGGCCTTATGATATCTCAGTAATCCTGTAAACCATATTGTCCCTTTCATATGTGGAGCTAATAGTTATATACTGACTTGTCAGTAGCAAATATCTTGTGAAATATCTAGGTATATGCTATTGGAAAGGAAGAATTATTGGTGTATTGCAAGTTATCTCATCTTTTGCAAAAGTATTTGCACATCATGGAGCAAAAAATAGCATGAAAATGTTTGTATATTAGAGAAGCAATTTCTAATGATAAGGAAAATTGAACACTCTAATAGGTTGTCTAAAGAAGCAACCAATTAGCAACCGAATCCTCATCAATCAAACTTTTAAGATTGTATTAGACAAATATTTTCAGTAATGCCTTACGTATTTAATTGTTCTTTGGTAAAGCACAAGATGAGGTACAGGGGTTTAGGATTGGAAGGGACCTTAAAGGTCATTGAGTTCCAACTCCCCTGCCATGGGCAGGGACACCTCCCACTAGAACAGGTTGCTCAAAGCCCCATCCAACCTGGCCTTGAGCACCTCTAGGGATGGGGTATCCACAACTTCTCTGGGCAACCTGTTCCAATGTCTCACCACCCTCACAGTAAAGAATTTCTTCCTAATATCTCATCTAAATCTCCCCTCTTTCAGTTTAAAACCATTATGCCTCGTCCTATCGCTCCATTCCCTGATAAAGAGTCCCTCTGCATCTCTCCTGTAGGCCCCCTTTAGGTACTGGAAGGCCATTATAAAGTCTCCCCGGTGCCTTCTCTTCTCCAGGCTGAACAACCCCAACTGTCTCAGCCTGTCCTCATAGGAGAGGTGCTCCAGCCCCCTGATCCCCTTTGTGGCCCTCGGCTGGACCCGTTCCAACAGGTCCATGTCCTTCCTGTGTTGAGGACTCCAAAGCTGGACACAGTACTCCAGGTGGAGTCTCACAAAAGCAGAGTAGAGGGGTAGATTCATCTCCCCCAACCTGCTGGCCACTCTTTGTTTGATGCAGCCCAGGATGTGGTTGGCTTTCTGGGCTGCCAGCGCACATTTTCCGCTCATGTTGAGCTTCTCATCCACCAGCACCCCCGAGTCCTTCTCCTCAGGGCTGCTCTCAATCCATCCTCTCCCCAACCTGTATTTGTGCCGAGGATTCTGTGATCCAGGTGCAGGACCTTGCACTTGGCCTGGTTGAACTCCATGAGGTTTGCATGGGCCCATGTCTCAAGCCTGTCCTGGTCCCTCTGGATGGCATCCCTTCCCTCCAGCATGTTGACCACACAGCTTGGTGTTGTCAGCAAACTTGCTGAAGGCGCACTCAATGCCACTGTCCATGTCACTAAGAAAGATGTTAAACAGCACTGGTCCCCAGGTCTTTCTTTTTTCCATTTTTGAAAGTGGGGGTTATGTTTCCCCTTTTCCAGCCAGTGAGAACTTCAGTGCACTGCAAAGACTTTTGTAATATAATGGAAAATGCCTTAGCCACTTTGTCCTCCACTTCCATTCCATTATGGATTTTTGCATCTTGAACCACTTATATTTTAATTGAAACGACCTGCATGTTGTAACAAAAATGTTTTAGATCACGTTTGCTAAATTTACTGAAAAAGTTACAAATTGTCATTGCTGATGTTCTCCAGATGCTATGCAAACTTATTCCTTCCTGTTCCATGGTATGCTATAACAGACAACCACAAAGGAGAAAAATGTGTTGTATTGTTTACTGTGTGATGGACTCAGGTAAGCTTTAAAATCAATGCTTTCTACCTAACAGTGCATCATAAGAATGTTGTAATGTCCATGCACAAAGGAGTTTTCAACTAAATCAAAACAACTTTAAATTCCACTAGTAGTTGAAATTTTTGTACAGTTTTCGTGGTTGAAGAAGGAATTGGAGGACATACAAATTAATCTTTGCTTCCATTTAAGAGATTAAGTGGACATTCTTTATCATATACTGATCTGTGACTGATCAGTTTTATTTTTCTATTTTAATTTTAGGAAACATTTTATTAGACTTGGGAATACACATACCTAGGCTTTGTCTTATTAAAATTTATGTTGACTAATAGGTCGTTGCAATTTGAATAGTACCTTGTGCATTAATTAGTCTCAACAAAATCCAATAAAGAATTCTAAGCTACTGTAGTTGTAGTATGAGAGCCTCAACCTCTAACTCATTTACAGTGAACCTACTCTTCCATGTGTTCATACAAGACTTAGGAAAATAGAGCTGAAGCCTATAAGTACTGCTGCAATACAGAAAAATATATGCATATTTGAATATACACACAAACATGTCCACTGCTAAACCATATGGAAATATCAGAAAATTGTCTTTACATTTTAATGTGACTTCATAGAAAAAGTTTAATTAATATCAAGTTTATTATATGAATAATCTTTTTTTTGCTCTCTCAGTTGGTTACCTAGTTGTCATTTTCTCACAGAAAAATATGGGTTCCTTTCCACTATATTTTAAGTCTTAAATTTAAAATATCTAGGCAATGCTGTTTTGTGTTGAATTGTTCAGAAAAACTGAAAAATTTAAAAAAAAAAATTAATTTTTTTTAAAAAATCCCGGTATATTCTTTCCATAACTGTTGTTATTTTTGAAGATGTTTACTCATTTTTGACTAACATTTCAAAAAAATCCCTAACCCTTGATCTTGAACATGAGGTAGAGAGCTGCCATGAAAGTTCCAGTCTGAATAAATTATCTTTGCCAAAATTACAAGAGTATACTCAGTAACCTTAATTACAGAGAACACTTTTTTCTATTCTGTTCATTCCTAGAAATACAAATTTATATACTTATAGCATTCTATGCATATGCAACTTTGTTCATACATGACAATACTTTCAGAGTGATTTGGAGTCCTAAGTTTTAGACATGAATCTCAGTATTTCAACTTTGATGGTACAAATTTAATTTATCTTATACATAAGTCAGAAATGGTCCACATATCTAACTTGAAGCTCTCCAGCTTGTACATAAAGAATTTGCTGTAATCCTAAACCAAGAATGTTTCATATAGGTAAGTGTCTATAGACAGTCAACATACCCAGATGAAGCAGTAGATATTCATACATGTTTATATGATGATGTTGTGCATGTGCAAACATTCACTCGATTTTATTTATGACTTCTGCCTTTTTTTGAAAAGCAATAAATGCAATGGAAATATCCCATGTTATGTACGAGTAAAAGTCAGTGTTGGTCACATTCCTCCTGTAGTTGAGTAGTTGGGCTGAAAAATAGAGTATCATCCAGATTCTCTTCTTGTTTGAAGTCAGCAGAATTACATTTAATGCAAAATTCACCTAGAGTTCTATAGTATTTGGTAAAAGTAAATATTCCTTTTACTAGAAATGCATACTAGAAAGATGTTGCTGGTTCAGCTAATGTCTTAAACATCTTTCCAGTGAGTATATCTTTGCAATACTGCAGTAATTTCAACCATAATTATTTCCATTAAATATTGATTTGCATAAACTCTTTTATTGATGATATTATAATTTACCATATACTGTTAACAAAGCCTAAGCTATTTCATATTTCATTTCATATTCAGCTATGACTGATTAGCTCAAGCACATTGCATGATAACGCATATACAGTGGCACATTTTTCATCATTTTGTCTTCAGACCTGGCAGGTTTTGTTTTCAAGTAGATGATCTTAACTAATGAGGTGCACCTTTCTTTATATAAATCAAGGAGTAACAAAAAAAACCCCTGAGCTTCCTTGATCAGAAAGCTGTCTAACCATATGCAATTGACCCAGCAGAAGGACAGAGACCTACCTTAAGATTTAGTGTTTCGGGCAGCTTTATTTGAGACAGCCGTCAATAGCAGTAGTTTTCTTCAGAATAAATTTTCAAGTTACAAACATTGCAAAACTAAACTACAGCAACTTCCACTGTTGCAAGGTGTTAAAAAAAATTGCCTTCCCTAGGCATTATATCAATCAGTCTTTATAGTATGAAAGCGTATTAACTTTGTTAATATATATTAGTTTGCATTATACACTGTAATATAATGAGGCAATGGAATTTTACTGAAGACTTTTGTATTGTTCATGCTTAAGCAAAACAAACTAATGTACAACCCAGCCCAGGAAATAAGGACTTTGCTTCTTTGAAGTGTAAAGCTTCTTTGTGAAGAAAAAGCATAACCCTGGGCAACCAAAATAACACCAGCATCCTAGCCACCCTAAAACATACTTTGAAACAAGTAGCTATAGAAAGTCTGACTCAAGGGACATCTGGATCAATAGACAACCAGCAAGAATGCTGCAAAAACATAAGTTTTACTGTGACTACTAATTGACAGTGTGAGTCTTACTGATTAGTCAAATCATGTTGTACATGAAACTCTGAAGGGTATAAGACCCTTTGGTAAAATCATATTTGGGGTGACCCAATATGGCTGGGATACCTCATGTGCATGAACAAATATTTACTCTTGTAATTCAATATTTTCCATTCTAGCCCTTCTCCTTCATTGGCATGGGCCAGTTGCACATTTTCATGACAAAAGTACAAGTTCTGACTGCATATTACAGAAGGAGAGACAAAGCACTCTTCTCCTGAGAAAAGGAGGAAATAATATAAGAGGACAAAGAGTTTCTAGAGTAATTATTCAATACAATGATGGATATGATACAAAGCATTTGGAGTGTCTTCTAGCTCAAATATATTTTGTGATAGTCGAGAGATTATGGTTCAACTCCTCTCAACTCTGATCTTTTTCTACTGTTGTGTCAAAACTGGCTAGCTCTTTGTTTTTTCATTAAGTATTTGTAGGAGGGACTTTTTTTTTAGATTAAGTTTTTATTTCCTTTATGTAGTACTATAAAATTTGGAATTTAATGTAAAGCTTAATATTTTAATGTATTTATATTTCTCAGTATGTATTTCAAAAAAATTATTGAGGTCTGATCTCTGGAGTGTTTTTTGTTTTGATTTGTTTTTGTTTTTTTTTAATCTAGTTATCTCACTCAGGTATTTATATGCCTAACATTACTCAAGGTTCTGGATTGGGATTTTATTCATATAAATCCTTTTTATTAGAATGACTTTGAACTGCAGAAACTGTGTTAGTTCTTGAACCAATGCCATGGACTGAAGTTTGTACAGACATACAGTAGGCTAAAGCTAGCTAATGAAAAGGATAAAAATGTAGATAGAAGTTTCAGTACATCCTAACCACAGAATACATATAGAATTATAACAATCAAAATCACAAGAAGGGATCTTCAGAAATCCCAAGCCAACCTCAACTTAGCTTCTTAACCAGTCTGCAGCTTGCAGCTTAGTGTTGCTGTAGTTACATGGTGATTATTTCTCTAGTTATTTTAAAACTTGCTCAATCATATTTTTGGGATGCAGTCTGATCACGAGGTGTTTTCTAATCAAATAAGCCTAGTAAAATGAAAAGCTTTTACCCAACTGCCTTCCCATCCATGTCAACGTCAAAATTTAATTCTGTGAAAATTTTAAATGAACCTTGTAGTACTTAGAATAAAAGCTTGTTCATCAATGCGTGTCATTATACCTTTGAAAGACAGTTTTACTGACAAACTCACCTGAAAAGGGTCAAGCTAACAAACTAGCTTAAACATTCTCTGTGTTTCAACAAAATACCAAGTTTGAAGGCTAGGAAATATTTTTGGGAGGGCCTGTGCATGCCTGTGTATCCATATTATAAGACATTATAGTATTAACGAAATAAGAAGTTCATGAATGTATCTGTTATGCTTTTTTTAAGATCTTCACAAAATCAGTCAAACTACACAGACAAATTTGGATGTGGAGATTTTAATCAGTCATTTGAATGAATAATTATTTGATTAATTTATATTTGGGGTTTGATTGGGTTTTCCCCTTAACTGGTCTGTTCTTGGAGGGAGGTTTGAAAGGTGTGCTGTGCATGCATTCTCTTTCTCTCCCTCTATGGTCAGAACCAAGCGTTTTACTGTCTCATGAATTATTCATAATCAGGTGGCTTGACCTTAAGGAACAGCTTTGGTCACCACAATGGGACATGATTCCAGTAACATGGAGTGTGTACATACAAACAAATATACAAAAAAGCATATGTTAGTATTTAGTAGTACCCATTATGTGTGTAGAATTTCATTGTGTTTTTATGTGCACCGGACGTTTACCACTGAGAACACGGCTTTCATGTAGCACTAGTAACATACCTGTGTTGCAGGTATGTGCAAAGTGTGTTCTGAGCATCTGTTTGGAGGATGGGCACAAACCTATTGCATGAGCTATTTTAGTAAATAGTTCAAATGATACAATTACTTGTTGGGCAACACTGAGATCAGTGATTTTTTTCACCCTACGTAATCTCTTGGAACAGAAAGCCTTGGTTGGTAGAAAGTCTGATTGCCTTTTTGTTGAGTATTACGGTTTAGCCTCAGCAACAAAGAACTACTTAGCCACTCTCTCAGTCCCTCACAGCTGGGGGGGAGAATTGGAAGAAAATGGCAAAACTCATGGGTTGAGACAAAGGCAGTTTAACGGAACAGCAAAGGGAACAGGAAAACAACAACACTGATAGAGGAATGTACAAACATGATTACTGTACCAGTGCTCACCGACTGGACCAGGGTGCCCCAGGTTGCTCCCAAGTGAGGACTTCCCAACCCGTCCCTTGGAAAGCTCCTGGCACTGGGCAGGGCATCACAAGGTATGGAATACCTGTGTCCACTGCCAGATCCACCCAGGATGTGGTTGGCTTTCTGGGCTCCAAAAGATCTTACAGTTTCCAATTAATTGCCACCACTTTCCCCTGTCACATATATATATGTACATGTATATTTATTCAGCTATAATGCCCTTAGTCTACGGACCATCCCTCTAAAATGTCCATCCAGTTCATTTAATCCATGACTTTGGGCTATACATGCTAAACAGTCCCTCAGGGCAGGCAAGATGGTGTGTGCTGCTGGATGGTTGCATTCTGTATTTTTCTAGCTTGCAGCTGATGTATCTGGTGCAGCTCAAACCCACGGTCCATGGCTTGAAGATGTCAATCTCAATGAAGTTGCTGGGCGCCAGCTGCTGAGGTCAGTTCTGATCCCATCACCACTGCACTTTACTTTGTTTTTCATCAAAGTCCATCAGACATTAGTTTGGGTGAGTCTTACTGTAGTACAACCGACCGCAATTATAGTAATGAGAACATACAGTGGCAGGGTTATTTAGCAATTAATATCATACAATTTGATTCATGAGCTACTCTCACCAAAAATCAGATCCCCATGAGGTACACATCAAACTTCCCCATCCTTCTGCATCACCCACCAAGTGCACCCAGGTGCTTGAGCAAAGGCAACCCCATGGATGGGTTTGCCTTTGCCTGAGGCAGGACTAACCCAGACGGTCTTCTCTAACATATTCTTCATGTGCACTGTGGGGACTTTATCTCCCTCCACAGTATGTGGATGTTTTGATTGGGCAGGGCCAGCTCGGTTGGTAGGTCACCTGGTGTTAACTAGCCAGGTAGCCTTTGCTAAACGTGTATCCCAATGTTTTAAAGTCCCACCACCCATTGCTCCCAGTGTAGTTTTTAACAGTTCTATCTTCCCAGAGGCTGGTGCTGGACCTTCTGGGACAGTTTCTCAACAGCTGATATGAGGGGGGAAGAGAGACTTTCTTCATATTGCCGGAGTCGACCAGCCACCTCATCCGCCATTGGTCCCTCTCTGCCTTTCCATTCCATTACTGCCAATGAGTTGGCATATGGCAATGGTGCACTCCGTACAAACATCCACCATGTGGGCCCTGTGCACTGGATCTCATCAGGATCTGTGGGTACCTGTGCATCGTCCAGGTCATGATAAATAACATCCTGCATGGCTAATTCCCCCAGGTACTGGATACCTTTTTCCATGGTGGTCCACTTGCTTGGGTGACATACAACATCTTCACTGAACGGGTATCTTTCCCTCACGCCTGACAGGAGTTGCCTCCAGAGGCTGAGGGCTTGTGTCTTTTTCCCAATTGCCTTGTCAATGCCCCCTTCTCTAGACAGAGATCCCAGCTGCCTGGGTTCCCTACCCTCCAATTCCAAGCTACTGGCTCCATTATCCCAGCACCGGAGCAGCCAGGTGACAATGTACTCCCCTGGAAGTCGGCTGAAATCTTTTCGCATGTCCCGCAGCTCACTCAGGGACAGGGATCGAGTGATTATCTCTGGTTCTGTCTCTTCCTCCTGTTCCCGTGATGGCCCTGGTTCATTGTCATCCCTTACTAAGCAAACTGATTTCTTGGTGTATTTCTTCTTCTGTATAGGGGCAACTGATATGGGCACGGGTTGGATTCCTGATTCAGCTGCAGTTCCTGCCACCCAGGTTGGAGTAACCATATCGCCTACCACTGGGCTTGGAGTAACCACATTGCCTGTCACCAGGGTTGGAGTAGCTGCAGCGTCTGTCGCAGGGATTGGAATAGCCGCAGTATCTGCCGCAGTGTCCTCCACAGGGGTTGGAGTAGCTGCAGTGTCTGTCAGCCTGGTTTCCCTCTCCGTCTCTTGAGGATGCTGCACAATTGGTAGATACTGGCCAGGGCCCAGCACAGAGTGGTGAGCTCTGCCTCTCTGGAATAGCCACAGCATTTTCCTTTCAAATATTCTATCACTTTATCAGAGTCCTGTAGTTGTTCAGGGGTGAAGTCCAAAACCATTGGAGGTGAGAGACTCTCTAGATTCCCGCCCATATTCTCCCACATGCCATGCCACCCGTGACTATCCAGCTTTGTGGCAGATCTCTGGGTGGTCTTAAGTCTTAAATAGTTGTTTAACCCTATAGAAGTCCTGGAACACTTTCAGGAGACATAACAATAGGAACATGCTGGTTTGAGCATCCCAAGGATAGTCAAAATTCTCAAAAGCTGTCATATGTGGCCCAACGGAGAGAAGGGAGGTGAAAGACGTGGGGAAAGTACCCCTCTCTGTTTCCCCCATAGGTTGGGTGTGATTATTAATAAATTCCAAGAGACGGCACCCAAGGTATGGGCAGGACAGCAACACCACATAAACACCCCAACATAACCGTCTGAACAGTGATGCCATCGTATCATGAGTTGATATTACACAGGACAGCAAAATGACAATCCTGATCCCTCTCCCAGAGGTGATAAACAGCATCGAAGGGAGTACATAAACCATATAGGAATTTACATAACACAGCCACGAGAACAATAAAAACAACATGGAGACTGGCGCCTGTGCAACTAATACAATAAAAGCACACAACAAATTTGTTTTAACAAGCTCTGGTCGGATTTGTCATTATCTCATCCCTTCGAGTGCCCCACGTTGGGTGCCAAAAAGGACTGTCGTGGTTTGGCCTCAGAGGGCAACAACAAACCACGTGGCAACCACTCTTGCGCCCCCTCCTCCCCCTTGCCCCCAGCCATGAAGGGAGAATCGGAAGAACAAAGGCAAAACTTGGGACAAATGCAGTTTAACAGAACAACAAAGGGAACAAGAAAACAATAACAGTAACACGGATAGAGGAATATACAAAGACAATTACAATACCACTGCTCACCAGGCGCACCCAGAACATCACAGCCCACTCCCAAGCTGTGACTTCCTGGGCCCTCCCCTGGCCACCTCCTGGCCTACCCCCTGGTCATGGGTGACAGGGATGGAATACCTGTGTCCCTGCCAGATGCTAGGGAGAATTAACCCTATCCCCCCCAACCAGAACATGGGGGTTTTGTTGGGTTGGTTTGTTTGTTTGTTTGTTTTTTAACTTAGGCTTTGTTTGAAAGTTGATGGTTTGGTATATGTGTAAAAGTTTTTACATTGTTAAGCATTGAAAGTTCAACCTGTAAATGTCTAAAATCTTTGTCATTCACTTTTCAATAATGATATAGCAAGCATAACTTTGCAGGGAAAGATAATCTAACTACAGAGCAGTGACCTCATAGTGCAGTGCATAAGATTAGATTAATTTCCATCTATTCATCTAGAATTGTTAATCACTAGTGTTCCTGTTACAGATTTTCTACGGATCCTAGGGACAAACTGTATCATATTAGAAACACATTGAAACAGCTCCTAAAATGTACAAAATCAGTAAAACCAAATTTATCCGTTACTTAATTAGAAGTCAGCCTAGCCAGTGCAGTGAATGAGTATTGAGAAAATAGTGGCAGACAGCTTTTGGTAATAAAATCCTCCTACATGTCATTCTGGGAATAGATAACTGGTCTCTGTTGTCTCCATCATGAATGGGATTTGGAATACATGTGCTACAGGCAACTTCGTCATGAATACGGTAATCAGAACATTAGTTGTTTTTTTTCCATGAAATAAGGAATTAGGTAGCATCAAGCTTTTCTCCAAGGATATGAAGATTTTATTTTCTTTCCCTAGTAACCACTAGGATTGGTATTAGGTCTACTGCTGAATTCTGTATATGAATCAAAAAGTGTAAGTGCAAGGTATTCTGGGGTGGTTTGAATGTTGCCAGAACTCTTTCATTTTTTTTTTTTCCAGATCTTGATAGAAGCTATTTTTTCTTTAATATGTAGCATTTCAGTTCTAGTAGATCCTATCATCTACAGAAATGGTTTTCATTATAAGGTTTTAATTATATTGTAAGTTTTATTTCACCGTATTGTGATATACCACTCCTATTTGTTTTTCATGTGTGCGTGTTTATCTTACTTTATTGTGAGAGTGGCAGGTATTTTGGTGAGTACATGGGGAAAAAAAAAGGTCAGGACGTTGTTTGAAAATATGGTATGTCTGAACTTGCAGCTGGCTCTCAAGTTTTTGCTTGGGCATATAATTTCTATCCTTCTCCTTGCCGTAAAGTCATGCTGAAGCAGTTTCCATGAGCACTATTTCTCTAGGATTTAGTGACTACAATATGTATTTTCATGATAAGAAACCATGAAATAATACCATTAGATATATTAAGAGTTACGATTCTAGCCATGGAAGTTTCCTATAGAGCCAATAGTAAGAAAGAAGCATTTCCTGCTGTGCCTGTTCCCTTTCACAACTCGGACAGATGAGACAAAGTTCCCTTACGCTCTCTTCACTGACTGAAACCGGGACTTGGATAACTATTTCAAATTAGATCATTGGCTAGGATTACGTAAAATTATTCAAACTGTTTGTGATATAACAAATTATTTTGATACAACATTTCATCCACTTCAGCTTTACAGGGTCTATGCAGTAACAGTACAGAAAGGCACACAGACAGATCAAATGTTTCACAGGAAATGTGGGTACGATCATTTGTTATGATTTGTAAGCACCTTTGTTCCATTCTGTTAATCTTGGCTCATTTTTTCATTGGAAATGCCAGTAGACTGTCCAGCTGTCAATTTTGTGTCCAACAGCATCTCCTAAAAATCCCTTACTTGGCACTGTTTTCAGGATGCATAACATACCTGAGAGCTGTGTAGCCTCCCTGCGGATTGCCATCTGCTCCTAAAAAGGGAGGTACTTCTCTCTCCCATTTTCATGCTCTTGGCTGACTGGGAGGTTGGCAGGGAACCCCATTACTCCTTCCTTCGGTCAGTTCTTCCCTGGCTGGAGTAGAGACCGGAGATTTCATAGGCTTCAAGGCACTGCTCATAGTGTGGCTTTGGAGAAGGGGCACAAATGCTACTTCATCTCAAGGACAAATATGCTTTTGCTATGAATATGTTTTCTTATGTGACAAACAGCTGTTGTACAAAAGGAGTTAGATGCTTAGTGAACTGAGCCTAAAAGGACACTTAAGGTAATTTGTAAATATTGAAGTGAGAGTCCTTGCTGAGTCCTTGTGTCAAAGTGTGCTCCTCACACTGTTGCTCCCTACTCATGCATGTGTACCCTGGCAGGCTGAACTCCTGGCACTCTTGCCCTGTGTATTTAGCTCTGTATACTCACACAAGAATCATCTGTTCTAACAGAATTAAAAATTCTGGAGGAAAAGAAAAGGAAGAAGTTAAAAATAATTCCTAGGAAGGTACTTTTTGAGTAAGACCAGGCAGAAAAAAAAGGTTGAGAACTGGCTGACTCCAACCAGGATCTGAAGTTCATCACAGCAATGAAACTGCAGGGACGATGGCAAAACTGGACATTTAATTAGCCCCTTTAGCTACATGCAAACGCCAAAGGCTGAATGCAAGGTATTGTAGCTACAGTGGGCAGAAAGTGTGCAAGCAAATTGCAAGGGAAAACCACCATCTGATCACAAACTTTCTATAAAAATACATTTTTTCTATGAAATGGGAATTTATTAATTTTTTAATCACATTCTTAGCCAACAAGAGGTTTGGGAAGGCAAGATCATGGGTCTGTTCTTCATAGCAGGAACTTTTTTAAAAAAATGTTGAAGAGATTACAAAAAAGCAAAGAAAATAGATCCAAAAGACCTAGAAATAAAGCAGAAACAAGGAAACAATAGTGGAAATACTATTTAAAAATAAAAAATAAAAAAAAATAACATATGATCAGCGTTGTATGTGTCTTAAAATCTATGCCATAGTTTTAGCAGGTTTTCCAAATCTTTTAATACACTGCCTGGACAAAAATATTTCAGTATTTATCCATCAACTCTCCATTCTGTCTGCACCCATGTAACCTGCAGCAGAAAGCATGGTTAAGAAGGCTTTTTAACACTTGCTATTTTATAGAAAAGAGGTTGTTAGAGCTGACCAGGTGAATAGCAGAGTAAAGCCAGTAATGTAAAAGGCTGTTGCGCTATGCACGTAATGTCAAACACAGCATTCTTTCAAGGTTTTAGGTTAAGAAATAACTTTTGTTGATGCTCCATGTTCACATTATCTGAACTATTTGGGCTGTGAACTATTCTGCTAATGAGCATTTGTCTTTGCTATGTTATTCACATAGAAGTAACTTGTGTCTATCATATTTGTAAAAGACAAATTATCTGGAAACATGGTGGTTGGCATGGAGGCACTCACATTTCTGGAGGCAGCTGAGAAGACAGGAGAAGGATAAAGAGGCTCTCATTAGCGTGAGATTAACTTCGAACAACTTACTTCATTCCAAGCCTCACTATTATTGAAAATCATTAGACTAATTGTTAGATAAAATAGAACATTAAAGAAATCAGTGGTCATTATGTCTAAAAAAGAGTTCTGGTGGATATTCTCTGTTAGCTACCAGATGAGCAACTGCAGGCATTAATCCCATGACATCAACAGCAAAAGCAAAGAACACTCCAAACAAAAAGTCTTAGGAAGTTAAAATTGAAATTGTAAAGGATGTGGAAGTCCTTTGGATAATATATGAAGTCAATAAAGGAAACTCAGAAATTAAAATACAATTTAAAGAAAATAATATCTTTTATTTGATATTCTGGCTACATCATCATTAAATATGAAGCGATCATCAGATGGCTAAGAGGCCTTTTGGATGTATAGTAACAAATTGAAATAAAGAAACAAGATTGGATTCTTCCTTTAAGAGCATAACTCTGGACTTGTCACTGAAAGATGATAGTGTTGATAGTGAGGATAGTGACGCCTACTGCTTTTAAATATTCAAAAAATAGATACACCTACCAGCAGTTGCAAAAATTAAATTGACCTCAGAAACCCAAACTTTTCTCTATAAAACTGAATTCTGAATGAATATGAAGGCAATATACAACAGCCACGAGAGCAACATGGTGACCATCAGCTATTTAACTAATATAACAAATGCACACAGCAAATTTGTTTTAACTCGCTCTGGTCAGATCTGTCGTTATCTCAACACTTCGAGCCCACATTGTGTGCCAAAATGGACTGTCATGGTTTAGCCTCAGACGGCAACAAAGAACCATGTAGCCGCTCTCTAAACCCTCCTCCCCACAGCCCAGCGGGAGAATCAGAAGTAAAAGGCAAAACTCATGGGTTGAGACAAAGGCTGTTTAACAGAACAACAACGGGAATGAGAGAAACAACAACAATAACATTGACAGAGGAATGTACAAACACAACTACTGTACCACCGCTCACCGACCAGGACGCCCTAGCCTGTTCCCAAGCGGGGACTTCCTGCCCCCTCCCTCACACAGCTCCGTGGCCATAGACTGGGCATGGCTCACATGGTATGGAATACCTGTGTCCCTGACAGATCCTGGGGAAAATTAGCCCTATCCCCACCAGAACCAGGACAATTGATTGTCTGGATCATTCTCCCAATGGGTGACTCAGTCCGTTGTCCTTTCCAAACCACATGAGCAATTTAAGAGAAAAAGAGCAAATTTTAAAACAGAGCCCCTCTTTTCTGACAGCTCTGAACTTTTACTTCTGCCTTCTGAATAAACTGAATAGTAAAAGGAGTTGCGGTGGGCAGAAAACAGCTATGCTTTTCCCCCTTTCTTTTCCAAACTCATGCATTTTCAATATATGTACTTGGTCTGTTTGGGAACAGCTTCAGGTAAACGGTGTTATTGTAATACTGTTACTGCAAAGGACTTCAACTTATGGAAGTGGAACCAGAAATTTGCACGGCAGTCTGACTGAGCAGCTCTCTCCCCTTCTCTTCAGAATACGTTATGCTTTTCAAAGTCACATTTTAAAGTTAAAATGCTAATTTGGAATATATTTCACCATTTTCACTCTATCTTTGCCTTTTCAATAACTGTCCCACTATAAAATAAAATAAACTTCCCATGTCTTGTGCCTTGTTTCAGATTAAGATACACAGCATTTTATACAGGAAAGAAATGCAGAGAACACTTTTTCTTCATGTTTTGTCATAATCTTTAAAAATACCAATATTCTAGGCCAAAATTCAGTGATGCATGCTTTTCCTAATAAAGAGGAACACAATTTGAAAACAACCAGTGTATTATTATTGAAATACTCCAATGAATTAAAACTCTGTCTGGAAAACTTTCTTAATACCATTGTCTATTTTTAAGTAGGACAACATACATTTATTTTATGATTTTGATAGTACAGAGATAAAGTGATTGTGCTGTGTGATATCCCTCAGGCAATGTTACTTCATTTAGGCAGTCCTCTTTTCTGGGAAATTCTTATGAAACATGGATCCAATGCTGTATTTTTTGTTCTTATTTCTCATTATTCTACTCTTATTTGATTGGATTGGCAATAAATTAAATTAATTTTCCCAAGTTGAGTTTGGTTTTGCCAATGATGGTAAATGTCAGTGGTGGTAAACGCTGTCCTTATCTCACCCCATGAGACTTTCACCGTATTTTCTATCTCCTGACCAGTGAGGAGGGGGAGTGATAGAACATCTTGGTGAGCACCTGGTAGATAGTCAAGGTCAACCCACCACAAAATCTGCTATAGGTACTACTTTATGCCAGTAAACAAATATAAGGCAGTCCAAACCCCCAGGTAAATCAACAAGCATTTTATGTTTGTAACAAGAAATGGAGAATGTTTTGAAACTGAGGAAAGAATAGACACATTTACCTACTTTCTCTAGGACATAACTTTTGCTAAAGGAAAAAACTATCAACCGACCTATGAAATAGGTCTTCACAGAATCAGGGAATTGTCAGAGTTGAAAGGGACCT
>KZ509656.1:11021-28414 GCA_002844005.1 Limosa lapponica baueri | reverse complement strand
GCACAGCCTGACAGCCTGCTCAGGAAGAGAAAAGGCAGAGACTGGGGAGCAGAGAAAGGGTTTGTAGGGAAGAAGAGAGTATTGGGAGTCTTGGCCCCATAGTTTCCCTGCAAAGAGAGCTCAAGACCTTCTCCCACCTCCCAGGAGGAAGGACCTTAGAGTCTGGAACAGGACAAGAGAACAAGCAGTTCAGCAAAATCTACACTGATGTCAGAAGACAAATAGAAAATTGCCAAAGAAGAGAGACAGACGAAGTCACTTGCTACTTACCTTGTCCACCGAGGAGGAGAAGGCAAGAGAAGTGGATGAGGGAGACTGCAGTTGGACTGCCTTTTATACTGGTCCAGACCGCCCCCGGCCCAGAGGCACCCTTTGCACACATAATGTCTTACCAACAAGCTCATCTTGTATGGAAAGCACTCCTTGCTACTGAAGCAGGCTTTGATTTGGTACCTGCAATGCTGTCTCCCCATTTTCTTGCTAATGGCATCCCCATTCCACCCTAGAGCCTTGCTTTATGTGACATAATTAGAGATCAAATGAATGCCATGCATAGTGCTCTTGATTCAGGTAATTTAGGCATTTATGGTGTTCTGCTTGGAAAGCAAAGCATTTTTCCCCCTCTGTCATTTCTGTCACTGGCTTGTCTTTTACAGGGTCATTTACAAATTAGAATGATGCGAGACTCACCTGAGGTAGTTACATACTTGGAAAATTTGCGTGTTTCGTGCAAATATTCCATCCAGTAATTTTCTTTCTTTCTTAGGATTTTGCCACATCTCTAGTTTGAATCTCTCATCAAGAGTTAAATATTTTTTTTAGATAAATGCCTAATTAGGTCACATACCCTGCATAGTAGCACATTTTTAGTTTGTCAGTCGTCACTAACCATTTTATTTCAGAAACTACCTCGTGGTTGATAGCTTATTATGTCCCTACCTTCTAATCCTGTGGGATCTCCAGCTACTTTTAATTCCCATCACAAAACATGAGAGTGTTTAAAAAATATCAAAATTTAAAAAAAAAAAATCAGAATGCTTAAAAAAGTGTGTTTTCCTAGCCAACTCAACACTTCAAGCCATATTTAGAAATAATTTGCCCCTTGACCAGCAGAATGATTTCTGTAAGGGCTCAAAAAGTGCTTTTTCCTTCCCTTCTTCCAGTAGTAAGCTGAGGTCTGCCTGGATGATATCTTGTGTTCTCACATGGAGTCAGGAAATGGAGCAAGTACTTGTAAGGAGAGTCCTCTCCTGACATCAACTGATGTTCGGCTTCTACCTGCCCAGATATTGAATTGCACATTCAGCCTATCAATTAAAATCCGTTGTGCAACATCGGACAGTCCAGACACCTACAAAGTACAGACAAAACTGTTCTCACACCAGGACCTTGAATCATCCATGTACTGACAACAGTGAAGACTGGGATAGTACAAGATACAGAAACGTCCCATCAAATGTTTGAGATGAAACTCGATGGAGAGAGTGCTGCAGGCATTGAGAGAGGCTGAATCGGTGGGTTTTTTAAAGCAAACCAGAATCGTTCTACAAAGCTTTTATCAGTGGAAATGCACTGTTCAGCATCTGGTGGTGGATATGGGCTGTTGGACAAGTTGTTTCCCTGGTCTAATTAGGGGTGTAATATGCTAAGGTTGTATGCACTGGTATAACAATTTAGTAACCAGAATGTCCACTTATAGTATTCAGACAACTCTGCTGTAGGAAAGAAATTAAAGCAATTGAGAACACATGAGAAGGTGTCATCAACACAATTGCTTGGACACATACTTTCAGTCAATTTATTACCATACCCAAACACAGAAAACCAAATGCTTCATTCAGGTGGTGTAGCAAACAATCATTTATATGACATACAGATAATTTGAGTTGGTAATTTTGGCTAACCAAATGAAGAAAGACCAAAGCTTAAATTTTTACACCATTGCATGAAACATTTCTGAAGAGAGAAATATTTAATTTCATTCATTAAAACATCACGACTATAGTAAAACAAGAATTAAACTGACTGTGATGGATTAAAATTATCCACACAGCAGAGCTCCTACAAAACATCCCACCCAGTACATAGAAAAACCAAATTCATCCTGTCGTGATCATCAAGGTGGAATAAGCGATCGGTTCCAGGATTAATGGAAAATTTTTATAAAATATTCTTTAATTCAATTAAAGTTTTCTACCCCACAATATCAGAACCTTGATCTTTCATTTACCTCCATTACATATTTAGAAGCCACTGAGGCGTGTCTGTCTGCAGATCCCTTGGGCTGCGTAACAATATTGAAGCTTCTCCTTTGGCTTCTTGAAAGGAAAGAACTTCAAAGTTAGTCCCAGATATTCATTAATGGTTGAGACATACAAAGTGTCTATACTATGTAAATATTGCAAGTATATGACAAAATTTAAATAGTTATGTCACTTTGGTAATAACATCACTTTAAATTTGAGAGTCACTGTTACTCCCTAAGCAGGTAATATTTAATAGCTTCAGAAACCAGGTTTATTAATTTTTTCATTAAAAAGTAGTTTTGTGTGTGTCATAATAATAACCTTCTATAGAATTTCTGAAGCAGATCCACAGCCACTCTAAAGTCTTATGACTATATAATGCAGCAGCTCTGGGCAACAAAATAAGGCTGGAATATGGACTTTTTGGAAATCACCAACACAAACCATCCACTTTCTGAGGCATTAGGCTGATGCCACAAGTCCTGTGCGCGTCCCTGCCATTACCACAAAAATGTATTTTATATAAATCCTAAGTTATTGCTTCTCTCTCTTTATCTTTCACAGCATGTCCTTCTCAGCAAAAAATAATTTTCTCAGCTCTGCAAGGAGGATGTCTAGAAGTGGGGTCCTTCAGACTGGACCAGGAAGGTTCTGAGTCTTGCCATGACACTTTATTGCACTGAATCACAGAATCACAGAATGATATGGGGTTGGAAGGGAGCTCTGGAGACCATCTCCTCCAACCTCCTGCCAGAGCAGGTGCACAGGAACACATCCAGCTGGGTCTTGAATATCTCCAGAGAAGGAGACTCCACCACCTCCCTTGGCAGCCTGTTCCAGTGCTCTGCCACCCTCACAGGAAAGAAGTTCCTCCTCATGTTTAGGTGGAACTTCTTATGTTCAAGTTTGTGCCCATTACCTCTTGTCCTGTCACTGGGCACCACTGAAAAAGGACTGGCCCTGTCCTCTTGACACCCACCCTTGAAGTATTTATAGGCGTTGATCAGATCCCCCCTCAGTCTTCTCTTCTCCAGTCTAAAAAGACCCAAGTCCCTCAGCCTTTCCTCATATGAAAAGAGCGGTATAGTGTAATCACTTCTATTTCAATGTGCTGTCCAGGTAGAAATTGGTATTTTGTTTCTTATCCTTTAGAAAAGGACACTTCTGGCCATTCTAACCCTTTCTGTCATTCTGTGTCATTCTGCACTCAAGCATTGTTTGTTCCCTGGAACACCAATTTGGGCATCAATCCTGATTAAAGGGTCTGCCAATAAGAATCAGGGTGAAAAGCTGCAGCCACCAAGATGACAAAGACATTTTTGTTCCCATGTAGCTCGTCTTTGGGCTGTTGTGCCAAAAGCCATAAAGCCCACAGGAGGAACAAGTCAGGGAAAGTGTCTCTGGTATCCTGAGATCTGCCCTTCCCTACAGACAGAATTCCTGCCTGGAGTTGTTTACCTGCTACTTGTTTGCTTCTCTAATAGAGCAGTAAAAATTCTTCTCTGTAAATCCCTTCTAAATTATGAGGTGTGTTTGAGGCATCCCTAGGGCAATATCTCTTATCAGGAAGCTCTGCGTCCTCCTTGGATCAAATGTCATATCACAAGTATTCATTAATGATTTATGCATTCAGAGTGCTGTGTTATTATACTTGAAGTGTGGTATTGGCTTCAGACACCCATGAATTGAGTAATAATATCCTTTTAAGATAAACAAATCAAAGTCACAAATGTCATTCCACTAATCTGCTCCTAAATCAGGTCATGATTCCTTGCCTCATAATGCTTTTTTTTTTTTCCCTACACTGCACTTATATGAGATCCCACTCACCCCTTACAGTCTCAGGTGACCCTGGACCCCAGTAGATGCAAATAAACTCCATTCCATCGATTTGCATGTCATTGCAATGATTTTTACCATGAAGGGTAAAACCTTATCATTTTAATTTTTTTTCAGGAACCAAATCATCTCAGTGACAGATTATATTCATAGAATCATGGAATGGTTGGGTTGGAAGGGACCTTAAAGACCATCTTGTTCCACCCTCTGTCCTGGGCAGGGATACCTTCCACCAGACCAGGTTTCTCAAAGCCCCATCCAGCCTGGCCTTGAACATTTCCAGGGAAGGGGCAGCCACTTTTTTTTCTTTTTCTGTGAGTGTATTTCAAGACCCGGCTCCTCTTCAGTGGCACAACTGCTAGGGTTTTTGGTTGTCTGCACGTCATCAATCTGATGATCTTGTTCCCCAGTCATCTTTCCCCTCAAATCATATTTAGCTGTGATACTCATAAGGACTGAACACAGTTGTATCTGGGAGCGTGAATGCGTTGCTTGGAAAGCATAAGCAGATTTTCAAAACTACCAGTCACTTCTGGCTTCAATTTTGGAAAAACTCTGATATGCCTCATTTTCAAGCCAAATGATTTCTAAAAATCTATATCCTTCCTTTGGCAACCAAAATCTCATCATTTTTCCATGGGAGAGAACCTTGGCTTTTGCTGTGAAGCAGGAGTGGTCTGGGTGACTTCTTTTTAATTCTGTCTCCCTGGATGTCCCCCACAGCTCATCCAGCTCTGAAACCAGACTCACGGGGGTCTCAGAGGAGAGATTACAGGGAATCACTAAGCTCTAGATGAAGCTTAAAAGATCATAGTTATTACTTTAGTGACCTCCGTCATTGGCTATACCCAAGGAACTTGCATGCGTAGGAGAGTGAGTTCACATTACCTGCTATATAGGGAGAAGGAATTTAGTTTTCTTTGCTCCTTGATTTTGCTACTCCTATACTCCAAAGAAGCCTGATCCTATCCTCAGACAGGTAGTATGATTTTGCAGCTGGCCGTCTCAGCAGTTGGCTCTTTGGTCAAGGTCAATGAGCAGCAAAGAGGACTCTCTCTCTCCCCTAATGCTGGGATTACGTTTGTAGCTGGGTGTAAAAAAATACTCCTTTTGCAGGTTAAATGTACAAACTGCTGTAACTCTGCAAAGAAATATCTTTGGGCAAGGGGCTGCCACTGCTGGGTACCATCTTCTCTTGTGGAAGATTTCAGTATAAAAAACATTGACCCTCCACCACCTTTCCCTGAAAACTATTTCATTGTCTTTGCTGTGAGTATTTTCCTTTTTTTAGTAATTCATTTAATATTTGATCTTCATCCTCTAAATAATTCCTGTAAAGTCAATGTCTCTCTAAAGATCCTAAAGCATTGACAGTCATTGGGAATAGCCTGCGGAAGTTTCAGATTAAAGGAATTCAAAGCACTTTGCAAACTCTCATTAATGATTTATACATGCAAAACACTTATTATCATATTTTATGTATCCAGCCTGATTTCAGTGTTTTAAAACAGAGTTACAAAGTCACCCTGAAATATGTGTCAAGGTTATTAATGTACATTCTCTAGTTATGTATTAAGGAGCTTGCATCATACCACATTTTTGTTTGATTTTTATTAGAATACTGGTTTTGTGCTCCTGCCAGATTTCTCAGAACAAGCAACAGATGAAACTTGTTGCAGAGAAAACCTGAACCTTCTAAGATGGTACTGATTTCTCAGAAATTACGCAAACACGCACTTGCTCACGACCTGTGTGAGAAAACAGAGAATATTTGTATAAGCAGGCATGACCTCCACATCATGCTTAATTTTTTTTGCATTTAGGTGAGGGGGCTCAGAAAGAGCTGAACTAAAGACCCTTTATTAAGACCCTCCGTAAAGACTCGGTGATCTTTTCAGAGGAGTCAGGAGATTGATTTAAGCAAAGGATTAGGCTCTTGTCCATCTCTAAGGGAAAAACATGAAAGAATGTGAAGGACAGAAAATGTGCAAATCAGGCTGGTGTGACACATGCAGACAGTATGAGGAACTTAGTCTTGGAAAAAAATCCAGACAACTGGGTAGCTAGTTAGGACCTCACGAACAAAAGGCTTCTTTAAGCTTTCAATCAGTTTAAGAAAGTTCCCACAACACAGGCTTCCTATTTCTCTTATTCTTTCCTTTATTTCCTTTCTTTATTTTTCCTTCTTTAAATCTTCTCTTCAGAAAAGTAGAAAAATCCATCTTGAGCCCATTGTTCCTCAGTAACCAACCATTACCTAAGGGATGATTTTTGATGTAGAATTTTAATTTAAAGGGTATTATTTTTTTAACAAAGATCATTGCTCCATCATTAGTAATTTGTGGGTAATTGCAAATTTCTTAAGAGGCAGCTTAGATTTCAAAATACATAAATGAAGCCATGGATTTTAACTAAGGTTGGTGTCTTAGATACTCTGAGCAGCTTTGAAAAACTTGATACTTTTTTCTCTGGTTTGTGGAGAGAGAAAAAAGTAATTAAAAAAAAAAATCAACGTTCACTATTTATTTATATAGGGGGAAAAAAACAACAAACCCACAGTTTGAGAATTTCCAGCCCTGTTGAATTGCTATGTTTTGTTCAGACTAAGTGGATCCTCCACTAGGATCTCTTTGGATACCTATCTCTTCAGATTCTATGCAGATCTCTTATCCCTCCTCTAAACACAGTTGTCCCAGAAGGAAGGATGTCCTGGGGTCCAAACCACTGGCTCAGTCACAGTTATGCTCAGTCCTATAGAGCTGTGACACTAAACCCACGGTTTATTATGGAAACAGCACTGGGAGAATGTGAATATAATGGTACTCTTAATATTAAATAATTTACTGTAACTCAGGTCTGTGTTTACTTCCTGACTACAATAGATTTCCTATGTAAAACTGGAGAAGTAATTTCAGGACATATCAAAAAGTGCTCACTGTAGTTTTCCACACTGACAGCCCCTCCCTTAATCCCCATGCATTAATATTGCATTCGTAAAAGAGATAGCAATCCCTTCTCTTTTGTTTCTCAGGTCTAATCAGTTCAAATGCTTGTTGTTCGGTGTGGAGACTTGCCCTTTGTTTGCCCAATGCAATGCAATCTCAGTTAAGACTTCAAAGAGCTGTTGGAATTCAAATTATAAATAATATGATAAATGCCAATGAGGAAAGCCTCTTTTACTCCAGGCTGTTCCATTTGCTCACCAAGTGACCTCTGACAATTCATTTAGCCAAGTGTGCTTCACTATTAAACCTAGATAATAACTAGAATTAAAATTTGCCAAAGGCAATGAAAAATTCAGCTGTAAGGGAAGTGTGAGGTAGCATTTTATATAGTGACCAAAACCTGCAAAAAGAATAAAAGTCTCAAGGAGTCCCACAAGGTACAAGGGGCTGTAAAAAGAGAGTGGAATGAACACAGAGCACTATCTCTGGGACAGTATTTAGAACGGAGAAGGAACATGGGTTACGCTAAGCCTGGATTAATGACATAAAAGGATTCAACTACAGAACATGAGCATAGTTGGGAGCTAAGATTTTTCCTGCCAGGCATTTCCAGATACATTCCTGCAGTGTTTGTTAAAGATTGTATCCTATTTGCAGTTGTGGAAAAGCCTCCATGGGGCATTGTCCTGGTTCAGGTGATGTCTGGGGCCACTCAGCTCAACCGGGCGCAGGGAAGGAACTGCCACCCCAAAACCACCATCGCTCCTGGGCTCCTTCACACCAACCCTCCCACTGCCAGGCTCCATGCCTGGACCATCACCAGGTGTCCCCCTGCTTTGTCTATAAAACTGAGCTACTAGGGCAATCCCAGTTCTTAGGGGATCTACTGCATGTGATAGCTTTCCTCCCCAAGAACAGTGCCTGTGGTGACTCACAGTCAGTAAAAAAATCGGATTTTTTTTTTTTAATCTACAAGTTTTTCAGGTTTATCTTCAGTTGACTTGTGAGCACCATGCCGTGTGAATTTTGTGCTGATATAACCCATTGTTTTCTCTCTCTGTGGTTAAATTGCAAGAACCGGAATCTTACTAAATGATTTCTGAAAGAAAATAAACATGTAGGAATCTCCATATATGTGTATATATACATATATGAGACTCTTCAGCCAAATGAATCCTGCAGCATGTATTTAATGTTACATAGCTCCTCAGTGGCAGAGCAGTGTTTAGGCAGATTAATTAGATTTAAATCTTAGGACATTCCCATCTGCCTTTACTCCCCTTTTGCTTGGGGCCCTGAAAAAGGTCTACTTTAATCAGAAAACTGTACCCCTTTTCCCCATTTCTTATATTAGCCTGAAAAACCAACCTGGTCAAGGTACAATAACACCTCATTCAAAAAAGAAAAGTCCAAACATCACTAAGAGTGAAACACAAATCCACTTTTTCACTGCAGACTGGGGATTTTTGGCCACCTTCTGGCAAAAAGTGAAGCAACTATTTCATTCCTTGGGGTTCCCCTCTAGATTCACATGCTCAAAATCAGACAAAAGACAGAGCTCTTAATCTGTAAAATAAAAATAATTTGCCTCCCTGAAGAACAGCTGCCTTCAGTGAATAGGAAAGGCTTTATCTGATGTATCTTATGCAGAAAGAATAGGCAAATTTTTTTTCCATTGCTCCAAGCAGCCTGATTTAATCTTGAAATATTTTAGACGAATCCATGTAAATGCTTTGGTAACCCCCCAGCAGGGTTGAAGGCATGCGGATGCGCAGGAAGGAGCACAATGTATCCAGCAGGCGGTCTGAACGTGAATTTTCCTAACCAGGACAGAGCAAAGAGAGGTGGAAAAGGGACCAAAACATGGGAAAAATCAGCTACAAATACATTACGCCAACTTGGGCCGGCCTTGGCTCCAGTCATTCTGTAGGGCTGGGAAGTTTTAATGAAATTCTGTATTTCAGCCTTAGATTTTTACCTTCTCCAGAGGCGTTGGTGCATCTCTGAACAGGTAAGTCCTCACTGGAGTCCTGTCACCTGGATCCCTTTTCTCAGTTACGCCAGTCCCAAAAAGCTTTTTAGTCCCACACTGAACTTCACCATCTTCAAGCAAGCATCAGGCCCCAGAACCTCATGGCAAAGACTATCAAAACTGTTATTTCTTCTTCATATTCAAAGCAAAGGGCAACGGTCGTGCGGTGTTCGGAAGATGACATCCTCCCTTCCTTGCCTTGCGAACTGGGAGGAAGGAGTCCTTTGTTCATAATTATTATTTACTTAAGATTTTTCTTCATATCAGAAATTATCTGTAGCTTGGGAGGATGTTAGAAGGGGTCCTAAGGCAAAAGCATTTATGGGAACTTGTGAGCAGAACAAAAGCTTTCAGACCGATTCCCAGTCATTTACGCAGATAAAGCATCATGTGTTGGGTGAGCTAATGTAACACAACAAGCTGTATTGTACTCGTTAAGTGAGTCCCCAAATATGTAAGTGATCCCTATCCCTGGCATTACAATAAGATTTTAATTAAGAATACCTTTTATGTATTAAAAAAAAACCCTCTTTCTGTTTTATAAGCTGGCACATCAGTCAAAACACTCCTGCCTGCACTAATTGGTGGCTTTTTCAGAAACCTATTTCCACTGAAATAGATTTCTCTGAATCCTGATTTCCCTCTCTGTCTTTAACATATCTCTGTGATACTGATTTCCTCTTTAAAGGGTTTATAGAAACATCTTTAAATCCACATGTCTGGCTCATTCATAAAAATCTTGACAAACTGACAGCCCTCATTTTCTCCAATTCTTTGGTAGTCTTACATCAAACTTGCATCTCTCATTTGTGTTAAATTAAGTTCTCATCAGGACAGAGCTATTTCTTGTGTACTTTTTTTTCCCTCCCCAGTCTTCACCTTAGTGGTGTCACGGAAAACCACAGCCTGGATGAAAACACCAGTTTCAGGGTACAGTCCATTGCAACCTTCCCTTTCCTAAGAGGCTGTCCTTTTCAACCTGATCAAAAAGCTGGGAGGAAAAAATAAAATAAAATTAAAAAAAAAAGCCAACCACCAACCCAACTGAATGATTCTCTGTGACTCTGCTTTGAGTCAGTGGCAGAAAAACGTGGGTGGCATCTACCTGCCTTTAATTGCAACACAGTCAAAGCCTGCAAAGACACCTGAAACAAATCCACATGCTCCACTTGAACACCATGCAAGCACTATTTGTAAAGCCCACAGTGGATATTAGATAATGCTGAGCTTGCTCCCGAGGAATCCATCCTATGGGAGATGGGAAAACAGCTACGAATTTATTGAGTTGTTCCCCTCATCCACCAATATTTACTGGGAGGGGTAACAGCTGTATATGGTGAAGTTTAATGCCCTGTAAGGCATTTCAGAGGAACACTGTCTTCTCTTCCACATTTGGGAAATGAAAATAAAACCCTGTTCCCTGACAGCAAATAGTGCTACTGGTGCTCCCTCAAATCCCTTTCACAGACTGAATTTGAGGGAGGGGAAAAAAAAGCAACAAATAAAAGGAAGCTTGATCAATTCCTGATATAACTGAAATGTGGTTAATGAAGTATATCAAGTTCTTTTTGACCCATGAAATGTTAAAGTGAATCCTGCCTGCGGGGTGTAGGATGTGTTTAGCACGCTATGTGAGGATCCAATAGCTCACAAACACAAACAGCAAGCAAAACAGTTTCATTACTCGCAGAAGTTATGCATGCAGCAAAGTTTGTTTTGCAACTAATTAGGACTTCATGCAAAAAGGGTGTCACATCCTCCAGGCAATTTGACTAAGTGTATAAAAGCATTTGCTACGTAGAACTCTTCTAATCACTTTTCTTAAACTCTTCTCCTTGGTGATCTGGGTAAGTCAATTTTGAATCAATTACTTATTGCTATCTAAATATTATCAAATGATAGGTTAAACTTAGGAAATGGCAAGGGGGTATTCTTCCAGAAATATACTTTCTATTGTCCTTTAGTTTTAAGTCAATTTAAGTTTTACACTTCAGAGGTGAAAGCTGGCATTCACAAACGACACCGATGTTCAGGACAGCAGTTCATTTACACCAGGGACGGCATATAAAATGCCCTCAGAACTCTAAAGAGCCTCAATAATTTCATACTGGCAAGCATTCTTTCCATATTATAAAGACTAGGTTTCATTAAAGAAATTATAATTTTAAAAAATTAATTTTTTTATGATGTTCTTACCCTCAGCTCTTTCCAAGGAAGCTACAGTGTCTTTTAACAGTTGGAGAACTTGTCCTAAATGTTTTCAAAATCCTGGAGACTGGAACTCGGGCTTTTCTTACTAAAAAGCCACTTTAGTACTGGTTTTGTTTAAAATCTATTTATAGTGCTGAATTCCAAATCTAGAAGGAATGTACAAGAAGGAATGCTCCTCCTTCACCTCATTTCATGAGGACTGGGACGAGCTCTGACAAATTGTCCATCTGCATTGGACCACTCGAGGATCTCTACCCTTAAGACTGATCTGCGGTAGCAATTCCTTTCCCAAAGGCAAATTTAGCCCTTTCCAATTTAGCTCTTTAGCTGGTCAAAATATTCTGTTGTTGCCTTTTTTCTTACCTTCAAGTCAAAGGCACAGGATCAATTGGAAAAAGCTGAAGGTGCAGCCCCGAGGACTGGAGAAGGCAACGATGGCGTGCAGCTAAAATGAGATGTTTAGATGGAAACACAAGAAATTTGCCCAGAATTTTCTCTCTCCTGCAGACTCCTGGGATAAACAGTGGGACTCATTTGGGAAATCACTTCAAGCCCATCCTTTACGCCAGCCCTTAATCTTTTCCACATCAGTTTCACACTGATAAAGTGAAGAAAATTATCACTTCTCCCTCACTCTGTTTGCCTCGCCTAATTAGTGTGGGCACAATTCAGGGCAAGGACAACCTGTTAATCTATAATTATATAATGCCCAGGAAAATCTAGCCTTGATATCAGTTACAGTTTTAAAGAGCTGTGTGATTCCAAATATAAGATAATGTAATCAAGGTGATATTTAATGAGACTAATAAAAGATGGGTGGATCTCCATCCCAGCTCATACTGTTCCAATTCTAACCAGGTGAGATGAGGTAACTGGCTTCACCCCCATGTTTTGGTTTTGCCAGCTCCGTGAGGATTAAAATTGAAGTTTAAAACATGGAGTTGAGTTGGGGTTACAGCAAGGTTTGAATTGGCAATAGGAGTGAGACAGAGCAGTGCAACACATTGAAAATCCTGGGAAGAGGAGAAAAGAAGCAATAGCATAACAGCATTCTGGGATAAAAATATTGGGGATGTAGAAAATATCATCAGATATTGAAACAATGAAGTTCAAAAGGGTAACTTAGGAAAGAGAAGAGTTATTGGATGGGAAAAGGAAATTGGACAAGCATTTAACTATCACCTGAGCTATTTGCACCCCTTTTGCCAGCAATCGCAATATCCAGCACGCAACCCAATCTTCCCAAAATCTCGATTTCTACTGTGTAAGCATCTTGCTGGACTAACAATTGCTTTTTCTCCTCCTGTCTTTCAGGTCTGGATCTCTCACATGTCTCCCTACGAGTGCTGCCTGCCACCGGGGGTGATGTGCCCTGAGCCATTTGCCCTCACCTCCAATGAGACCTGTGTCATTAAATACCCCGATACAATAGTGGACATAGTGGAACCTGACTCGCCACCATATTCCGTGATATATCCCGGCCCAACTCTCACCACTTTCCCTCAGCAAACCATAGTGGGATCTACTGCGCTGTTCGATATCAGAAATTTATGCGGTTTCAAGGGATCTCCTGGTTTTAGGGGTATGTGTGGTTCTGGGACAGCGTGTAATTCAGGATTATCATTTTATGAAACAGGAAACTTTAATCCTTTTTCTCCTCACTTCTCCAATCCATTTTGTTATAGAACTTGCAGGCCAACCTAATTCCAACATGGATATCTGTGGATAAAGGGAAAAGGAGAACTGAACAGTAAGACAGATCACGGCTAAGTCTATGGATAATGGATTATAGAAGTGCTGAGCTCCCACAGTCCCCAGTGGAGTCCATAAAAGCATGGCTTCCTGACACTAGACCTGCATGAGGACTAGAATTTCCAATCTGCAAGAAATTGAAATTCCATTATATTGATCTCATTCAAAATTAGGACAAAATAAATTAAAAAAAATAGAATTTTACCAAGAAACAAGATTTTCAAAAATATATTTTTGGTTTGATAAAAATGTGTCTCAATAAATTTAAGTTTTTATGCCAGCATTGGCTTTTTATTATCCATTTCTCTCAAAATAAAAAACATAAAATATTTCAAAAGTTATATGACTGAAAATCTTGGGTTCCAAAATGAAATTTTATCAAGTTTCATATTCACTTGTGTATTTTGCTGAACCAGCATTTACCATTAAAAAAAAATAAATCAGCTCTACTTGGCATTTCTTAAAATTAGGCATTTGTAAGTCTTTATTGTGCTTTATTTCTGCTTAGACCCATGATGTGATGGTTTCCCAGCTTATTTTTCTGCCTATATCTTGTTTGATTCAAAACACACAAACAACTTCAAGTAATTGTAATAGCAGATTTCTCTGTAAAATACGTCTGATCAAAGAAGAACAATTATGCAAATTTATGGAACTGGAGATTCATTGTAGACCCTCATGAAGTCCTGGAACTCTTCTGATTATATCTTATCCATCTAATTTTGCGCATGTATATTCAGCTTCTCGTTCCCATTAAATACTGTCATGCAGCATGCAGGTTTTGGGTTTCCTTTTTTCTTTACACTTCATTTTTGAACCCTTATAAGTCCCACCACAGGTGGCATCGTCACCTTTCTGAGGCTCAACACCCACGCTGACATTAACTAATCACCACCCAATATTTATAACGTCAGTATTTTTCAAGAATTCACGCAAACTGCATTTCTGCATGCAAAAAGATGCTGCTGTTCCCTGCCTAGGGCAGTGCCAGTGCACCTCCAAAGAGGTTCACAGAAACCTGCACGGAGCACCATGAAAGCTCCTCCGCACTCCTTCCCAGGCAGGTTCACAAACAGCAGATGGAATTTTTTGGATTAACTGAAGTACTAGAATGAATTTCATGGCTTGGTCACATGGCTATTCCAAAAAAATAGGACAAAAATCATTGACCAAGAATGGAGAGGCAGCAACATGGCACTACAACCCTCTCTCTGGGTCACATCATTAGGACAACTTGCGCAAGAAGAATCTGCAACACGGATACGTGCAACTTAATAGTGTGAAGCAAATATATATATATATATATTAGCCAACACACAGCAATAGCTAGGACTAATGAGTTATTAGGCTGAGCATTAATGTGCTCACGTTCCCCCCCAAGAGACACTACGGGCCCCGCAGAGGAGCGATTCTGCTTTTAATTATCTATGTTTCGCGACTCAGAAGGATCAATCACTTCTCCCTCTCCCTCAAGTATTCTGTGCTTTCAAATTTTATTTTTTTTAAAAAAGGACAAATATAAGTGGATCACTTTTGGCTGGGCCTGTAGCAGTATATCCATGAAAAACTACATCAAAGTTCACAGCCTTAAGTCAGAGACAGAAGCTGCTGCCTCACAAGATATTAAAAGACCTTTTCCCCACTGAAATTTCCAGGGGACTCTGTTTCCAACAGCCTTCTCCATCCCCCAGGATATTTTCTCCATCCTAATCTACTCAAGTTCCTGAAGTCTGCAAATTAAATCTGCAACGTCTTTTTCCATAAATCAAACCCAACTTCAGATGGCTCCTGTGTGATCCTTTCAGTAATAACAAATACAGTTTTCAGAATGCTTCATAAACATTAATTATATTTGTACACATGCAGGGCATTGCAAAACTAAGCCTCTGCCTTCAGATTTAGACATACAAATGTTGAGCAATACCTACACTTTAGAAATACTTGTATGACGGTTACAAGCAGAATTTTTCAGGTGAGATCATTATTTTGCATTTTTTCTGTAAAAAAGCTTTTTTTTAATTTTAAGCAAATTGGCCCAGGCATAACCCAGTGTTTTTTAAAGCACGTGGGACAAATCCCAACACAATGGAAGCCAAAGATCTCTCTTCCTTTCAGCAATCCAGTACGCATCATGCTCGTTTTGTCTTGTGCATGAAGACATAATCATAGAATGGTTGAATTGGAAGGGACCTTAAGGATCATCTAGTTCCAACCCCCTGCCATGGGCAGGGACACCTCCCACTAGACCAGGTTGCTCAAATATATTTATGTATTTTAAATATCAGTACCCTGTAACAGCCTAACCCCATGAAGGTGTCTCCAGTAGTGGTCTATTTAATAACAGCTGAGCAAGTCAATCATTCGTAACCACCTTCCACTGCTAAAGACACCCCAGTGTTTACCACCACCCCATCTGTCCTACGGATTTAACCACAATGCTCGTCCTCGTGCCTGCGGTGGAGGTTCCTTCCTCATTTGGACCAAAGCCTGCAACCAGAGGATGGAGTCTGTCCTTTTTTTTTCTCCTTCCCCAAGGTTCTGTGGAAAACGCATGTTGGTCAACATTACCATAAGTGACATTACATATAAGACACAGGTAATTATGCTGTGAATACCCTCAGCTGCGATGTGGCCCAGGCCTTTGGGCAATAGCCATGCTATAAAGGAGGGCAGGCACACGTGGCACTGGTGTGAGCACTGGGAAGCTCCACATGGCTGTGGTCTGCAGGAAGGGAAAGGCCCATTCAGGCTCAGATTGTGTACTAAAATTCTGTTCTTATTCCCTTGCACAGTTTCTGTATGGCTTGGGTTTTGATTTAATCAGATTTGCACTCCCAACTGCCTCTAGCAATGGGAAGTGCCTCTCTGAGGGTCGGCCGGGGCAAAGTCATTCACTGGGAAATCTCCTAGTGTCCTCAAGGAAAGAGTTTCGAAATATTTCTTAAGTGCTTTGTATTGATTTACATAGGCAAAGTGCCTATTACAAAGTTAATATCAGGTAACTCAATTTGCAGGTCCTGGAATCAGATCTTTACTGTCAAGTAGTTATTCATCTGGCTCAGGTGCATCTGATAATAAGCCTTGAATGTGCAAAGGGATTGTTCATCACTTCCAAAACTTTCCAATACACCAGACTCTCCGTTCCTGGTTCTCCCAAACACCCTTCTCTTCCCCTCTCCAGTTTCGGAGAGATTCTCCGATGTGCAGGACCAGGACAGACCACTCTCACTATTTACAATCTTGTTCTTCCCTTATTTCTTAATTTGCAACTTCTTTTATGTTGTTCATACCAAGTTTCTGGTCTGCCCTCTCAAGGAACTTTTGAGCAATAACACCTACCTACAGTTATTTAGTAAGAAACAAGTTGAAAATCCTCATGTCAAACATGTTTTTCCTTTTCCAGCGCAGAACACTGGAAGAAACGAATGGGATGAATCAAACCATATCTTATCAGACTCCTTACATTCAAATATCAAGTAATAACATCACTTTAAGTTATGCATAAAAGGTTCATTCATGATACTTTGTCAATATATCATTAGTTCTAGCCCTTGAGCTTTGAGCACTTCAGTGCCCATTAGAAGTCGCTCCCCCCAGGGTGCGTGGGAGCAGAGGTCCGAGCGCTGGGCAGCGTTTCTCACCCTCTAACCATGCCAGGTCTGCCAGAGAGGACACGGGATGACTCACATCAGATTTAGCTGACTCACCCACAGATTGCTAAAAATACTTTGTTCATTCTCCCGCATAATTTGTTTACATTCCTGTGGTTTGTTCCTGATTAAATAACTTCAGGTTTCCACGCCATAAATTGTCTTTAAAATTCGAGATGAACGTGTGAGATTCCCCTGGGGGGAAAATTCACTTGTTAAATATATCCTGTTGAAGGCTGAGCACAAATGCTTTCAAAGAACTTTGGGAAGGCTGTACATCATCTTCTACACTATTACAAATAAGTCTTTCAGCAAGCTCTGATGCCACACGACAGAAAACTATCCTTCCTTTTTATATCCCAAGACAGATGTTGTATGTCCTCTACTCATTGAGGAACAACTATAATTTATATCAACGGTTCAGATTGCACATGACATTTTAGATAAAATGACCGAAAGTGATAGAGAGATGTTAAAGCTTGATAGAGCAAACCTACACCAGCTGAGAGTCTAATTCTGTATTTCTAACATTTTCTTAGGTCGCTCATCCCAACCTCTTGTTTAAAACATCCAAACTATGATTCTGAGAGTCCCCTTCATGGTTATTTTTTTTTTTTTCCACTTTTTTTTTCCCCCCCTCCTTCTTAGGTCAATCCGAACCTCTCATTTCAGTTTACACCCATCACCTTTCATCCCCTGCCATACACATCCACCAAAG
>KZ509652.1:22692-34258 GCA_002844005.1 Limosa lapponica baueri | reverse complement strand
TTTGGGCTCTAAGAGGATACATGTCCACAGTGAGACATTCAGCAGTGGAGGGACAGCAGGACAAGGAAGGGACTTTACAGGCACACTTTTCCCCCCAAGTTGTCCTTTCCCAGTGGTGCTGTCCTTTACCCCTCAGCTGTACGTGTCTCCTTGCTTTGCTGATCCTGGTACTTCGAGAAGCAGGGTTTTCTTCTGTCTTCTGGTCAATAATTCAGTTGCTAAAGTTATTTGCAAGTCCCCTTGTGCTGTGGTTGTCAGTTTGAGCAGTCAGCTGAGCTCTGAATCGTGGACAAAGCAACCCAAAGCAGCACAGAGGACGGAGCAGCCACGAGAACTACTCGGTCTTCCAGTTCATTGCCTCAGTAGCAAAAGATCTTTCTATAAATGCCAAGCAAGAGGTATAAATCATGCTGCAACTGCCATGCACTAAATCAAGAAGCAGAGAAATGAATGAATATTTGTAAACCAAGTGTCAGTGTCAGGAAAACACTGTGGGGAACAATAGGCCTGTGCTGTGCCCTGTGCCGCCGGGGGGGCTTGGCAGCGGAGCCAGGGGTCCACACAAAGCGGGGGGCTGTGGGGAGGAGGCTGCGTCCGAGGCAAGATGAGCAGATAGCATCAGGGATTTCATGGCGCAGAGCAGTAGTTTCACGTGCTGTATGAAGCAATAAGCACTTGCTGCACCAGCTTTAGGCTTTCACTGCGCGACAGTGGGTCTACTTCAGCAGTAAGACAAGCCTTCCAGTTCCCAGCAGCTGCTAACTGGAGCTGATAGCAGCTCCCGTGACATCTCCCACTCCCCAGCACTGATCTGGAGCTGCCATGAATTAATTCACCAGCACATACATGCCTTGCGCTCACAAAGTTGGGGAGGATGGTGTTTGGGAGTTGTTTTTACAGCCTTCTGTGTTTCCAAACTCTGGCCCATCACCTCATCCTGCATCTGAAACTCTGGAGGGTTCCTCACCAAACAGAACAGCCTGTGGATTTCCCGGAGCCAGTAGGAATAGGCTGAGCCCTGCTGGTGGTGCCGATCCCTCTGGCAGGTAAAGCTCAGCTCCTGTGTCCCCAGCAGCGCTGCTGCTCCTGGAACTGGTCCCAGGGCCTCTCTTTGTGGCCATGAGCTCTCCCAGAAGCTTTGTCCTACGTGAGCCATGGCCTCGTTAAGCAATAGGCAGAGTGCAGGTAATGAAAGCTATTCCAGGAGCTGGAGTTAGACCCTAGAACTTGTTTCTACAAAAGTTCCAATGAATGTGAACTTCACTGCATTTGTAACCAAACATAAATTAATCTCAAACTCTGATTTTTCCGAGTAAGTTCTACATGGGCATCCCTCCTGGCCCAAGCCTGTACATTAATTGAGTAAAGCCTCCTATAGGGTGCGGGTGCTGAAGTGATGGAGATCTCTTTAAGTCAGCAGATACAGATCTCAAGGGCCAAAGCAGTTTATTGGTGGGGTTTTACCTTCTTTCCTTGAGGAGGAAAGCAAGGTTGGGGCAATCTCAGTAAGGTTTAACAGTGACAGCAAAAAGTTTCCTGGTCTGTAGCTTGCTTCTTGTCTTGCTTTTGCGCTGTGATCTGTGGTAGGTGGTGTGGCCCATCTTCCCCCAATTTAACCTGCTTCAATTTCTGGCACGGTGGCTGCGGGGAGCACATGGGTACTTGCCAGCCAGAGTTGGGGTGTTGCTGGATGGGGTCGGGTCCCTCCCGGCCATGGGGTGTTGCTGGACGGGGTTGGGTCTCTGCTGGCTGTGGGGTGACGCTGGATGGGGTCAGGTCCCTCATGGCCGTGGGGTGATACTGGATGGGGTAGGGTCCTTCCTGGCCATGGGGTGTTGCAGTGTTGGGAATGGATGGACAGTGATTTGGGAGGGCAGCTGAAAATGTTTACCTGAGCATCTCCCACTTGCATTGTTCTGTCATTTTCAACCTGAATTCGAGTTGTAGGGTCTTCTGATGCTCCCCCAGGGGAGAGGGCAGTGCTGGCAGCTTACCCAGACAGTCCCTCCATCATTCCTGTCACAAGACGACTCGGGCCAGGTCTTCGTTGCTGCTGAGGGTGGTTTATATTTATTTATTTATTTGTAAGTCATACGTACCAGATTTTATTTTATGTTGGGTATTCGAGCCAGGCATCTGCCAGGTGAAGGTGACAAACCCCAGCCCTGTGGGGAGGGCCGGGAGGGTTTCCCGGCTGCCTCCCTCTCTCCTGCAGGGCTGCTGGGAAGAGGCGCTGCCCCTGCGCCCTGTGTAGGTGCCTTGTTTCTTCTGCCTGCCTCTGGCTGGGAGATGACGTGTGTGTCGGAAGATCCCTCCTCCTGCGGTTGTTGGAAGGAAGGGAGCATTTTTCCTGCCTGAAGTCACCTCTCGGCATCCGAGCTGCGGCAGCCCAGGACGTCTGCACAGTAGCTGCCGTCGGCTCGGGCAGGTTCTGTGGCAGCGGCAGGGCTGCCCGGGCTCTGGTGCTTCACTGTTTACCCAGCTTCTTAGCAGAATATTATTTTTTTTCAAAGGCAGTAGCAACACCCTGTGTAAAAACCTGCTGGGGCGTGAGATCGCTGGCTGCGGGCATGGCAGCCCGTGTGGCCAGTGGCCTGTGGCCAGTGGCACTGCAGGCGGTGGGGGCAGCCCCTCCACGGCCCTCCCGCAGCTCCGCTTCTCGAGCTGGGTTAAGGATTCCCTGCTCCTTTGTTCTTCACGACAGTATCTTTTCATTTCCCTGCCCCTCGGCGAGGCTGCAGGTGTGCAAAAGCTTGTTGGGGAGGGAGGTAGAGATGGCCTTCTCCGGTCCGAGAGGAGAAAAGGGGGTTTTCGCAGTAGCCCCGCGTGGTGTTCGCCCGCCCTTTCCCCAGCTCTGCGGCAGGAACAGAGCTGCAGAGGCAGGCGGGGAGTCATCTGTGCCATGTGTTAGCTGTTAATTTTAGCTTTACCATAACTCTTGACGACAGGGCTTGGTTGTTTCCTACTGTAGGCAGCATGTAGCAGTTATCCTGGAGATACGGTGTGGCTGTAAGACAGCAAAGCTGCAGCTCATCCCTGAGCCGTGGCACGCTGTCAAGGAGTGCGATAGCCAGATTCTCCCTCCGGCTCGCACAGCTGCTGCGTGCTCAAGCTGGGAGACCATACAGTACTATGTTTCTTGCATTTGTGCTAAACCCTTGACTTCAGGTTAAGTAGGGACAGCATTAGGCACAGGCCGAGTTCCACGCATGTCTGTGGACAAAGCCTGGCCAAAAGGTGGGTATATATCTGCCATTATACCTACTCCATTTAACCTTTCCCTACTGCCTTCTTCCTGATTCTGGGTACCTAGCAAAGGCTGTATGAAGTACCAGCCTGCACTGGCATGGTCAAAAGAGCATCCCAGGATTTGATGTACAGGTCCCAAACTGAACTCCTAGTGTGTAGATTACTGCAGGGATCTCCTACAAGTACCTTATAACAGGCTGTACAAAAATCGTATAGCTTTTATGTCTTTTTTGGGTTGTTGCTGATACCTTTGCTTGTTACGACGCATTGCATTTGATCCCTTGAGTCTAGAGCAAAGCAATTGACTACATCAGAAAATACTTGTCTTGTTTTCTCCTGGTGTGGTACTAGTATTTTGCTAATGCGTGAGTTGCCCAGAGAGCATGGTGCTTCAGTCAGCTGCATTGCCGTACGGTGCTGGAGACTTGTCTGGTTGTGGTCAAGCTCAGTGAAGTGGACTGGTTAGAGGTGTGGGGAGCACTGGCAGTGTGTGACACCGACCTCCAGCAGGGACTCTCTGGGAGCTCCTTCTCTTTCTAGTGTCGTTTCTGTTGGGGGTCCTTTGCCGTGGTCCACAGAGCGTGTGTGTGTGTTCAGCCTGTGCTGTGGTGTTGGGTTAAACGCCGTGTGAGGATGCAAACATCTCTTCACCGCAGTGATGGAACACTGTGATGCTGTGCTCCCACTCAGCCAGCCTTTATGCAAACTTTGGGTATATGCAACATCTTACAACATCTTTTTCTAGCTAAAGAGGGAGACAGCAGAGAGATCTGTAGGAGAGCTGATGACCTGGGTGGAGGTGCAGCCGTTGGTGTGTTGAAGAACTGGAGGCACAGTTGGCTGCGGAGAATAGAGGTGTCAGGAGGGGCAAGGAATCCCATAAAGGCTGAAGCACTTCATCTGAAGTCGTGTCAAGTGAAGTGTCAGAAACGAGACATGCTTGCTCTGTAACAGAACATTCTTCATAGGCAGCGTAACGAGCTTTGGAATTAAATCTGGGGAATAAAAAAAATAAAGTGATGTAGCTGTTATGTCCAGGCTTTCACAGGCTTGCAGTGTGCAGCCTGGGCCGGGAGTGGTGGAAAAGCAGACCCAGCAGCCGTGTAATCAGTGCTTTTCCTAGGCAGTTATGAGCTCACGCTATACCCACACCACAGCTGCATATATATTTTCCAAAATACACTTCTGGAATTATACACGCGCTTTTTTAGTATGCTAATCGTCTCTGTGGTCATTCATTCCTGGAGTTAATGACTAGTCTCTTAGAGAAAACGAGTTAACAAACTGACAGCTGCTCGTAACAAATCACCTGCTGGAGAGGCCAGTGTAAGTTTAACATCCACAATTAATCCTTCTTTTGCTTCTGATGGTTCAGCGGAGCAACAGCAGAGAAATGAGGCAATAACTTCATTTATCAAAGCGGTTCCTGGCTGTAGTAGGTGTGTGCATGAGAGCTCATAGAAGTGCTAGAGATCTGCAGACTCTGGATTTCTGCAGTTAACCGTTAACTCGTGGCAAACAGCAGGCCTTTTTCATAGCCTTTGGTTACAAATAAATAAATAAAAAGACGTAACAGCCTTGGATAAGGCAACAGGTATTCTGAGATACCCATTTCCTGTACCAGAGCTGAGCCAGCCTAAGGACCACTGTTTTCTTAATATTTTGTTTGCAATGAGCTGACAGACCCGGTGGGCAGCTGGTTTGTGTTATAGGTTTAACTTGGGACACTGGTGTCTGATAATATTAAAGTCATAGCTCTTGCCTCACTGGAACACTAAAATCATGTTTAGGATTTAAAAAAATAAATAATAATCTATTATTAATAAATTTATTGTTTTTTTTTAATTACTGTTTCATTTGGCAAATGTGCTCATGGTCCAAAATGGCAACACTGTGCAAGGACGTCGAGCTAGTTGAGTGAAAGGCTAATCTTCCTCCATGATTTGAAATGAGGGAGTTACAGATACAAATACCAAGAAACCTGTGATTTATCATAAAATCATAGAATTATCTGGGTTGGAACCTTTAAGATCATCTAGTCCAACCATCAGCCTAACTCTGATAGAAACCATCACTAAACCGTGTCTCTAAAAGGTCTAAACGTTATGAAAGGTCTTTCCATTTCAGTATATGAATATTAGTAGCATAGGAAGATTTTTTTATATTTTCTGTGTGTTTGTGTGTATAAAATGTTCACAGCACAGCAGGGGAGAATTCTGGATGATTAAAGCCCAATTCTGTAGTTATCGAGTTCTTAGACTCTTAAGTCTATTAGCAGTTTTGTTGATTAATGCTAAGCTTGTGCATGCATTTGTAGAAATAGGGCCTCAAACAGTACGTGGAGCACGACAGCTTCATTATAGAGTTGTAGGAGGCAAAAAATCTCAATTGTTTTTTCTACTGTAGTGTTTTCAAAATCGCACAGCCTTGTCTTGAGATGTACAATCCAATAGAGACCAATGGACATCTCAGAAAAACTTAAAATCAGTGGTCCCAAGTATGTGACAGAAGGATGTGGATTCTCCAGCATTTCATTTCCTCTTCGTGGTGATTCTTGAATTACCTCCCTGCCCTCGTTTGAGTACAGAGAGGTTATGTGTAGCTAGAAATAAATGCATAGGCAAAAGACTCTTCAAGCTGTAATAACTATGAGGAAAAAGCTTTTTAAAAACAAAGAAAAAGCCACCCCAAAAAACCCCCTCTTTGTAGAGCTTACTGAAATCATGGCTTTTCTTGTGTGTTTGCTGTGTGTGTGGACATAACCACTGACTTTGCCAGCGCTACCTTGGCTCTTTGGACTTCATGGGAGTCATCCCCGGCATCACCACGAGCAGGCTTGGGCAGCAAAGGTGGATTTCTGACTCCTCTGAAGCAAAACTGCCAGCCAGAGTTTTGGCCGTCAGACCATAGGGAAGGTAGAAGCCTGGCTCTTCTGTTTTGTGAGGTGCCAGGTTAAGTTTATGAGGTTACATACTACTGTTCACGGAAAGTTAAACAATTATTAAATGTGACCGACAGACCCGTTTTCCCAGTACCACGTGGCTTCCACCATGGACCAGCGCTGCTGAGAGAGGGGCCACGAGAGGTCTCTTGGTTTTGGACTGAATTGTTGTTTTATTAGTGATAATTGAACGTAATGTGGTGGAGCACCTGGTTGTGAAGGTTTCACTAAATTATTCCTTGGGCAAACGGAGTTTTTTCCAGGGAGTCTGCAGATTTTCTGTCCTCTCATTTGGATTTCTGTCTTGTGAAACACCAGCAGAGGCTTTCCCCCTGCTTTTATTTTGGGTTAATTTCCATGCATCTGTTTCACTCAAGCTGCCTGTTACAGCCTTGGGTACTTTAATCTGTTCAGGGTGAGGAGCTCATGGCTTCGGGGCCTGATGGGGGTGTCCTGAGCGTTGTGAATCAATGGCCGGGAGCCGTTTTTTAGGAGCTGTGGAGGATTCTAACTTTCATTCTCTTTCTGCTTTGCAGGTATTTGTATAAAATGTGGAAAAGGTGTGTACGGAGCGAGCCAGGCTTGCCAAGCCATGGGTAACCTCTACCATACCAACTGCTTCACGTGCTGCTCTTGTGGTAAGTCAGATCCACCGTAGCCTTATTAAGTGGCTTCCTTTTGTAATATATATTCCTTTGGCAACCAGCGTACAAAGTGAGACCTCATCTTGCCTGCTTCCCCAGGCAAAATTCCCATGCAAGGCTCCAGCTTCAAAAGTTGTTTTTTTATTTGCCATCTGTAAGTGTTCAATGGTATTCTCTTAAGCAACAGCCCAGGAAAGTAGTATTTGGTTGTTTTAAGGGCTGCATTTACAAAATGGCTTCAACCTGGCCGTTACAAGCACTACATACTTTAAATCACTTGTGTTTATGGAACTGTAATGTGCATTTATCATTTTTACAGAAAAACGATAAAATTTGTGCAGCCAAAACCGTATTTTCCCTCACTTTGTATTTGGAAATGCAACTCTAGTCAAGCATGTATATTTGTCATTTTGGTGTGTACATAATGCTCAAAAATTGTTCTCTTATGTTTGAGTGTGGTGAGAACAAATGGAAACTGTGTGTTGAAACACCTTAAACTATTACAGTATTTTATTTTTGTAGAGAAAAAACTTGCAGGTAAATCACTGTCGTCTCCTTGCCATTCTCAGGACATCTTTTGGGTTCTCTTTTAATCTGAACCCACCTGAAAGTGATGCATTCTGTATGTGATTTGGGGGAGTTGTGGCTTTGCCAGGGGAAACAGGACTTGAAGATTCAGGGCAGCACTTTTCAGAAGTGTTTGCCTTAAGTGAAGCATTGGAAACTTTCTCACTGTCTTGTCTGTAACTGCAGAGAGCTCACAAATTCCCACTGAGTTCAAGGGAAGTGTGAGAGCTCAATTTTCAGGAGTCAGGTAATTTTTCTTGGTGTACCCACACATTTATTTATGTTCCTAATAGAAGAAAATATTTGACTGGATGTTGAAGGTCTTGTTGAGATACGTATACACGGCAAAAGATTTATTCTGAGCAGAATATGCCGAGCGTAAATTGTTTATAAAAAGGATTAATTAAGGATTAGAAAAAGAGTAAAAGATTATTGGCATGGAACCAAAGAAGTTGATAATGAAAAGGCCATTGTAAAGTTCACTTGTGAAAGGAGAAGCGTTGTCTTTCCGCCTGAGATTTGTACAGATAAATATTGGTTTAAAGAAACCTACAACCTGTATGTAGAATTTAGTGACCTTTATGAATGACTCTGGACCATTACCAGGTTCTAGAATAAACGCTTCTCAAACCTTCAGGGACCGCTCTCAACTTTGCTCGGGTCTGACAGTGGGCGAGTAGCTATTCCGTTGGCTCCCAAAGCGAACAGCATCCTGCTTAGCAGAGGATTACAAAACACGGTAAATCGGATAATATCTATGCACTCATCGCCAACATTAACCTAACCTCATTGCAGGGGTGAATTCCAGCTTCCTCTCTGGGGCAGGCGGGGTTTTTTAAGTAGTGAGGATGCATGTTTGTCGCCACAAGGGTCTGTGCACGGGTCACTCTGTTCCTCACAAGAATGTATAAGGGCTGAGGAATGTATTTTAAGAGCAAAATACAAACCCAAGTTAATTATTCAGCAGCACAAGGAGCTTTTCTGGCTGTCCCGGGGAGGTGCGTGTGGCTGGTGTACATCGACCATAGGGCGACTCGAGACGTGTCCGTTCGGAGCGCAGTTTTGCCCCACCTGGCAGCGCCAGTGGAATTTCATGATTCACACAGCTTTTCCGTGAGTCACACACGGGGAAACGCTGCTTCAGGTTGTCTTCTGAGCTTCTCGCTGGTGGGCTGGAGGGCCCAGCTGTCACCTGCCAGGAGGTTTCGCAAGCAAAGAAGGGCTTGGATTTCCTTCTGTCTGCATCCTCTGGTACGATCCCATCGGAAGGGGGATCTGTGGGGACTTTCTCATGTTGTTGATTTGGCAGTACTGCCTGAGCGCAGGTAAAAACCTTGATCAAAGCTCAGGTTCAGCCACGTGCAACCGTGAGTCAAAAGCAGAGCTTTTCCTCTCACCTCAGCTCCGAAATCCTATCAAAAGTGTAGTGGAAAGGGGGTGTTGCGTTAGCTCTTTGGTTTCCCACTTTATTTGGGGGCTGTGCAGTCCTTGGGAAAACCGGAGTGATTCAGGGCAGTGCCAGTAGATCCAGACCTCGGGAAGGAGGAATGCAGGTCCCGTCCCGTCTTCTTCCTGCTGCTGAAGAGGCTTTACAGGACATCTTGTACGAGCAACCAAACGCACACTTCTCACAGTACTGCAGTTTATGAACAGGGAGTTCATTTTACCTCCGCTGTGGCTTTGGTGGGACCCAGGTGAGAATTCCACGCTCTAGTTTCAATGCCCACCTTTAAAGAGATGAGGAAAACCTGGAGAGGGTCCAAAAGGAGTTACATAGATGATTAAAGGTTGGAGAAAAGCTAATGATGAGTATTTTGAGTATCAGAAATGATGGGAGGGACATGTGGCTGGAGCTTGTAAATACTTTTACCGAAAACAGCATTAGAAAGTGGTCTTGCACACACTAGAGACAAACACAAGAGATCTTTTCTGGAGGCTGAAATTATGCAATGCAAATAGGAAATCAAAGACAGTTTTTATACAATGAGGATGATTAACTACTGGAATGAAATAGCGAGAGAAGTGGCAGATCCTCTGTTCTTCTTTGTTTTCAAATTAAGACCAAATGTCCCTTTGGGAAGTGTTTTAAGTTGAGCCAAGCTTTTAGATTCAATACATAGGTAACTAGGTGATCGTTAGTGACCTTCATTAGGCAAGAGGTCACAGCACATGGATTAAGGCTTCTTCTGAGCCTTTGACAGGAGAGTGAAGTGAGTTAGTACTCTTTGCCTAAAACAATTTCTATCCACTAGTTCCTGTGTATACTTGGAAATCTGAGTTAGAGTAAGAGTGCAAGCTTGCCTTTCTTTTTTTCCTCTTTTTTTTTTTCCCAAGTGGTAAGAATGATCCAAACTCTCCTCCAGCAGTTATCTGTCTTAATTTCAATGTAATGAGTCTAGAAGTAGAAGGCAGTAAGCGAGGAAGAAAAATTCAGTACCTGCAGACTTCTGATTTAGGTAAGGGCCCAATATTTAACCAGCTACAATTAAAAAATAAATAAATATTTCAAACCCTTGGGAAGAGTTGTGGTTTGGAGACCACTCAGGCTGAAATGTGATAATGAGTGATGGAGCCTCCCAGGGCCTCGTTTCAGCACTCGGCAGCCTTCAGTGTTTCCAGCTCAGCAGAGACAAGTGCAGTTATGCAGAGAAGTGGGATGAGACCCTCCATAGGAAAGTCTGCCCAAATCATCAGTGTCCTTTCTTAGGCACTTCTCTGAGTTTTGCTTTGGTTTCAGTGCTGAGGGCCATCTCTGCTTGAAAAGGCCAGCATGTAGCGGAATGGGCCACCTGCGCCTTCCAAGGACTATACAGTTTGTCCCAGTGCTGTCCTGTTCAACTCCCACCGTCCTGTATCACCCCATTGCCGGAGGCTTTGTGCTGCTTTTAATTAAGAGGAAAACTTAAAATACACTCACAGATGCAGGCACCTCCAGCCTTGCCAGTGTAGGAGTGTGAGGATGCAAGGATGGATTCTCAGGGCTCTTGTGCAGTGATGGTGGAGAGCTCTTGAGAATGTGAATGCAGAAGGATGAGGAATTATTTTGGAGATACAGTAAATAAACAGGAGAATCCTGTCTCCTTTAGACGTTTTGGTAAAATGCTCAGATAGTAAATCTCTTCATTGTCTTCCTAGGTTCTGGCAACTTTGGGGTAAAACTCAGTAATATACTGATTCAGGGTTGTACAGGGTTTTCTTAAAAAAAGGCAATCTTGCCAGAGAGCTGAGCTCAGAAGAAGAATGGAAAGCAAAAGTGAATGACCTCCCTAGCAGGCAAGTTTTATGTTTTAAAATAGAATGCTGCATTTCTGCCTCTTTAATGCGTTCAGTGGGCTTTGGATAGTCGAGTCTCGCTCCCATAACTGGGAAAGTCCAGCGCCTCAGAACTTCCCTCTGTCAGTTAATTTTTGTTAGGTCTCTGTGTAAACCCCTCTTGCCTTCTGCAAAAAGCCATCCTCCTCAGACAGCTTTTTTTCAGAGGTGGGGTAATTCTCTTCAGGTAGTATAAAAGCCAAAGCGATCTGGTTTCCTTGGGATCGAATAGTTCAGTGTAGATCTTTATCCGCAATCTCTTAGAGAAAACAACTGGAGCTTGTTAGGATGGTTTTTAAATGTAGATTCAAATCCTCTCTCAGCCCTAACACCAGTGGAACCTCTTTTAGGCCTTGATTCAGCAAAACACTTGGACGTGTGCTTAAATATGTTCTATTACTCATATGTAAGCGTGCTTTGCTGAATCTTAAATAACAGAGATGAATTCGGGCAACAACATACACTATCCCTTCTGTTAAGTGTAAAAGCTTCATTTTGGCAGGAGTTCAGTTGCAGATTTTGCTTATGGAAGACAAGAGCTGAAAAATGTCTGCCTGAAAAGCTCATCATCTAATCCCTCCTGGTAGTGCTTCAGAGCATGACAGGATTTCTTGAAGAATAATTGCAATAATGCCAGATTGCTTGTGTGCTCTTAAGTGCAGGTGACCAGTTGCAGGAATCGATGGGCTCCATTTGATACTGGTTACAGCAGATAACTTATCAGGTGCCTCCAGCTGGCAGATCATGATGCCATCCACAGCATCTTTTCAGGCTGAAAATTTTAATGCGGTAGCAGTGATTGTGGAAGCTGTAGTAAGATAAATCTCTACAGCTCTGTTCTGCGTTACTCTGC